>CM062811.1:1130548288-1130734703 GCA_031772625.1 Pinus tabuliformis | reverse complement strand
TGGGCAGGATCATTGAGGTACCCAACCTCTTTGATTAGACCTTACCACGGAGCCAGATGAGAGTAGCAGAACTGGCTAAATGGGTAGAGACATATGCAGAGGAGACGGTCAAGAGATCTACAGTGCAAGAGTCTCAAGACTGTGCAGAGCTAGCAAGGCTACAACCATGCGAGAGGCAACATGAGTGTTAGCACCACAAGCAGGATGAGCACCGAGAGGTGTGCAACAGGTGTGTGATGCATGGAGTGTTGCAGTAGCTCAGAGGTCAGAGAGGGATCACTTGTCAGCAGCAGGTAGAGCTTCAGCATCAAAGTATGTTCTAGCCCAACAGAGAGGTCAGTGGTATTTTTTTGTTTCAAGAGTTGTGGAGCAACCACACTTGGTAGAAGTGTTGCATGCAGAACATTCCAAAGGTACAGGATCAGGTTTGAGTTGAGTGCCTTTCTTGTTGAGAGGGAGTGTTGAAAATGGCAACAAGAAATGCAAAAATAGAAGTGCTAGAAAAGCACTGTATAAATAGCAGTTTGGGTACCAGTGTGGATTGAGCAACAAGGAATGAAAAATGGAAGTGCTAAAAATAGCAATTCAGGATGGATTCCTATTTTAGTCAATCCTCTGGACTAAAAATAGGAAGTAAAATACGAATTGTGAACTTAACAACTGTTTGAAAATAAATTAAATTAAAACACCATGAGTTAACTAGTTGTGAAAAATCAAACAGAAGTCTATGTGAGGACATCCAATAGTTTCTCCATTGATTGAAATTTATCCATCAGTTAAAGAGATAAGGATGAGTTCTAATTTGAGATGTAATTAGTTGGCTCAGTTAACTGAGTCAAGTCCAGTTACATTTGATTTAAACAGTTGTTTAAATTAAGTAAGTTCAGTTAGTTAATGCATGCTTGCATATAACTGTTGCACTTCAGATAACTGAATAATCTCTCATGAATAAGTCATGCATTTCAGTTCAGACAGAGACCAGTTGAGATCAAAGAAGGGACAGTGTACTATTAGTTGGATGAATATTTTTCCTATAAAGGAAGCTCATCCATGATGATTTTATCTCCTTCAGGACTACATAGTTAGATCAAAGGTTACTGAGTGTGTGAAGAGGCCAATTCACACAAGCGGCTGCACTAGACCCCAATCAAAATCACTCAAAGAAATAAGAGACTTGGAGGGCAGACCAGAGGTTAGAGATAGGCCTTTGACTATCTATGAGCAGCAAAGTATTGCAGAGAGAGCGGGATAGCTTTTGAGTTGATTCTTTTTGTAATATTGGCTATATTTCCACTTGTATGATAATACAGAGTTGGGGTTTTAGGCTGAGGCTTTCCCCGAGCGATATCTTCTATGTTATGTGTGATTGATTCCTTCTTATCAGTTATATGTGTTCTTATTGATGTTGCTCATGTTCGATTAAGCTTTCGATAAATTGGTTGTAGAAGTAGATCAAGTATTTTTCTTTAGTATATTGCATTATCAGGTGATCTATAGGTGGGAATTTATAGTTCAATTATTGGGGTTTCCTTTGGAGGTCTCCCAGGACTGGGCCTAGGCCTAAGATCATACCTATTGTTTAACTCTGCAATTAAAAATTCAGAAAAAGCATGATATTTAGATACCTGTGAAGCTTCCTGATCTTCTTGAATCTGATTCTGTTGTGAGAGAGGAATGATGGTTGTTTGATTGGAAGAAGAATCCATACTATTAATATCTTCAGTAATTGTCATAATATTATCAGCAAGTTGTTGATCATCTATCAATAGAGGAGTAGGAACCTGTTGATCATTGCTAGGTCTCTAAAGAATTTGTAATGGTGGATTTCTTTTATACTGACCTTGATTTTGGTTTTGGGTTCTAGTAACTGTTTGTTGTATTGTCCTAGGTTGGGTCTCAATCTTTGAAATCCTATTTGATAGGTTTCTAAGAAGAGATGTTATTTCATCTGTTTTTGAATCTTCTGATTTAGTCTTAGAGGAACTAGAGGCTTCTTGAACAAATTTGAGTTTTCTTTGGGCCTTTTCTTCCTTAAGTTTTAAAGAAGTTGAGGCTGCCCTATTTGTTTCTACTTCTATAGCGTTTGTTTGCATATCTTCAAGAGTTCTTGAAGTTCTCTCACGTAGCATAATAGCAAATTCATCATCAAAAGATTTAGAAAATCTAGACTTATCTGCTGCTACAGGGGGCTTACAATCAGCAGGCATTTTGTGATAGAGTTTATTGAATCTTTTGATAAAATCTGATACTGGTTCACCGAAGTTCCTTTTAAGCTCTTCAAATTATGTGAGGAAGTAAACAGGATCCTTTTTCACACCCCATTGATTTTTAAATATGATTGTAAGCTCTTCCCAATTTCTAATGGAAGCCACTTGTAACTGTCTAAACCAAATCCTCACATTTCCTTCAAGTGACTATACAAACAATCTCATATAAACGTTTTCTTGTTCAATATTCATGTTGTCTGCAAAGTCTAGGAAATCTTGAAGATGGTCCTCAACTGAGGGACCAGTTTCTCCATTATACTTGCGAAGGTATTTTAAATATCCAGCTAGGAATGCATCAAGGTTATTAGGTAAGAATAAGGCAGCATATCTAGCCTGTACAATAGGTCGGAAAGCCATGACAGCAGGTGGTGTATGAGTTGCTTGAGGTGTATGAGGTTGTCCAGGTGGAGTATGAGGTGTTTGTGTGGATGTAGAGGATGAAGAAGAAATAGAGGAGGAAGATGGTGATTTAGGGGTTAATGAACTAGTTGGAGGTGAAGGAGGAGGAGATCTCGTGAAAGACTTCAAAGGAGTCTTAAGAACTAAATTTGGGACCTGTAAAGGAATACCTTCTTTTGTTTCAAAGAGAGGATTGGCATATATAGAGAAGGTCTCCTCAGGTTTTTCAGAAGAAGAAGCTTCAAGCTGGTAAAAAATGGAAGGAAATGGATAGGTGGTAGGGGAAATGAAATTTGTGGATTTATATTCTGGTAGATGAACACCCAAATCAGATTCAATTTTGGGTGATCCTGGTGGTAGTGTCTTGGATGAGACTCTAATGAATGAATAAGGTAGGTTGACTTAAAATCAACTCCTTTATTTAGAAGTTCAGCAACCCTCGGTGATAAATGGGAATAATCAGGATCAGATGGGATATTACTATAGGGGTCAAATGATTCTAATTCTTCATATTTTAGGACTGAAGAGGAAGAAGAAGATGGTTGGTGTCCCCTTTTAGATCTGGATTTTCTCATAATATTTTCAGGATCTAACAAAGGACTAACTATGTCTCCTTCTGAACGATATCTGATATGTTTAAAAGGTGCCAGCTGGGGAGTGTGGAGTCGCCTAGGTGAATGATTTTAACCTTTCTAAATCCTTTAATCACCTTTAAATGAAATGAATGAATGAATATCATTGTCCCAAGGGAAACTTAAAAGAAATTCGAATCCCTGGCAACAGCGCCAGTCTGATGTTGTACCTCTGTGATAGTAGCAGGTTAGCTGCCAATGCCAGAGCATCTAAAATAATTGTTTTGGGGTTTTTGGTTTTAGTTTTTTGAAAGACTAATGAATGAATACATATCTAGAATTGAAGTAATTAATCATTTGGGTTGTATTAATAACTTAGCAAAGGGCTACTATAAGACTTTACACAGTGATATAGATCAAAATAGTGGTGAGAACAAGACAGCAAATAATACGATTATCACAGTTTTCAGACTGTAAAACAGAACAATCATAAGTGTGAAAACCTTCTAAACTACGTTCCAAAGGTTCAAGGCAGTATACTTAAGCTTACACAAGATTCTGATGATTTATTTGATTAGAGGAGATTAGCTAAACAGACAGTTCATTAATCCATTCTCTTAATAGATGATCACTTCAGGAGCTTATACGAATCAATTGAAACACAAATTGTTCCTACCTAGATATCTCTATAGGTTATAAGCATATGAAAAAAAACGATGATTGAAAACTGGAAAAACTTACAGAATAACACAAACTATGTGAAACCAGATTCAGATTCCTCTGCTTTGTATTAAGGTTCTAGAAAGACTGAGTACATCAAGTATCTAGAAAAGCTTCCTCCAAAGGTGCAAAGCAATGAACAATGAATCTTGAACTTCGAACCAATAACAACTAGAGAAGAGAGTTATTTATACAATAATGAACTAGAAAATATCCTAAAAAATAATTAAGATTTATTCTATGAAAGGAAAGATTCTTCATACAAGAAGATAGGGGCAACTATTAAACTGCTTTTTGTTGTCCTCTTTTATTCAGGTTGTGATGGCTTTGTTGTTTGATATTTTTCCCCTTTAAGCTACTTGACTATTTGAATCCTTTACGCTTGGTTGATTTCTTCATTTGATCTTTCATCTGATACTCTTTAAACTCTATGAAAATCATTTAACCTTGTTGATTAACCTTTATTGTGTTCCTTTTTTCCTTTACTGTGAATTTCAGGGTTTTTACTGTGTTTTTCAACAGTAAATCCTTTTATATTTATCTTCAAACTGTATGCAGGCTTTTCTTTGTAAGCCTGGAACAGAAGTCTTTACCTGCAAAACACAGAAATTGTTAAGAAATCACAGGTGACAAAGGAGGTCTTTAATGGCTTTATTGAGCTTTAAAGGATATCGGAAGGAGTCTGGGGCGTATCGGAAGGTAAATCCATGGTTTTATCAGTCGCAGAGGCTTATGGAGGGCTTACTATGAAAACAGGCAAAACAGAGCGAGAATGATGATTTTTTGTTTAAACGGGAAAATAGTTAACTTTTTCAATTATCGGGCACAATGAAAAATGATGGAGCAAAAGCAGTAGCGGAGGGTCCCGACGATTAATTATGGCGGCAATGGCTTTATTATGGATTAAAACTGAGATTAGCGGTTAAATGGAGGTTTTAGGTTATTTCTTCATTTAGATCGTAAAAATGATTTAACAAAGAAATCCTTTGCAAAACTCGACATGGCGGACTTGAAATTTTATGAACTCGGGCAGATAAATGACTTCGGGTCTGGGTTCATATCGCATATCGCAATCGCAGTTGATTCTTCACTAAAATCATAAAAACATTTTAATGAAGAAATCCTTCGCAAAACAAAGTATGGCGGACTTGAAATGATATAAATGGGGAGGATAAATGATATCGTGTTTGGGTTCATATCGCATATCGCAATCGTAGTTTAGCTGGAGGAAGGCCCATCGCAAAGGAATGTGATAGGGGCCGGACGCGATGTGGAAATAAAACATGGTTAATACTGCGATCAGGTCCGAGTACCCATCGCAAATTGCATATCGCAAAGGCGGAGGGTTATTGCTATTAGCGGGACTTGCGAGAGAGGCGGATGCGATATGGTATGAACTGTAATATATATTGCATCGGGTCCGGGTTCTCATCGCAATCGAAGATTGCAATGGCGAAGGGTTATTGCTTCATTTGGGACTTGCGAAGGGGGGCGGATGTGATATGGCAATAGATTGTGATATATATTGCATCGGGTTCGAGCCCATCGCAATCGCATATCGCAATTGTGGAGGAGAGTGCATGCATGTTATAAAGTTTGCGATTCGCCAATGCGATATTTTATGAAATACATAGTTTTATTATAAAATTTAAGATTTTGGGTTATTTTCTTAAACGAAGTTAATATATACGGAAAAGTGACTTTAGGGGTTTAATACTATAGTTAGCAAAATATGAAAATGTGAGCGGAAAAGGGAAATACATGCGAAAAGGGAAATATAGGCAAAAAAGGGAAATACACTAATATTATTATATACTTTTTATAAGTTAGAGAGAGAGAGAGAGAGAGATATCAATACTTAGGCTAAACAACTTTTTGTGGGTTTTTTGGGTAAAAGGGGATTTTACATGGGTTTTTAACTTTTCCTAGGCAAAAAGGATTTTGATCTTAGGAAAAGGGGTTTTTATGAAAAATGAATGAATATGAATGTATGAAGGTGGGAAGGGAAAATTAGTGAATATAGGGATGAATGGGGAGTTAATTAATTGATCTTGTAGACCTTCATTTGCTTTGTGTAATTGCATCATGGACATAGAAACATATGATAAAACATGATAAATGTACATTTGTCCAATGAATTATTATACTTCTGCAACCTTTCTCTACTTACCCTTTGCTTATCCTATCATTTTTTCTTCACTTAATGGGTGCATTTAAGCTAGCAAACCCTTTTCCTTTCTTTTATTTTACAAAAGCAAACTATCTAAATCTACCCTTATAACCTCCAAGGGCTCAGATTAAACTGATGAGAACCTTATTATTCTCTACCTAACTACTGATCTGCCAAGATTAAACAGTTTGGCCAGATCTTTATTCTCTAATTATAACATCAAATTAAAACATGAAGCAGTCAAGATTAAACTATTTGACTTCATGGATTGTGGCATTTAAGAAAAGCTGCACACAGCCATTATTTTGCAGAAACATAGTAGTGGCATTTAGACTTGCTCACTTTCAAAGTTTATTTGTTTTCTTTTCTTTCTAACCTAACATTTTCTTTTTGTCTTGATTTTTTAGGACATCTAACCTAACATTTTATTTGATATGGACATCATCATCAAGATATTTTATTTAAAAACATTTTATTCGCTATTATTATGTCCATATCCTAACTTAACATTTTTTCAAATATTATATCTTATCAAAACCAAAAAATGCTACAACAGATATCTGATATCATCATCCCAAAGATTGTGTATTGAAGTGGATTATGTTGTTAGAGTACATTCCCACATAGGAGCAAGATGCTGACATTTTGACAAAACCATTTCTAGATGTAAATTCGAGTTTCACATAGACAGGATCAGAGTAGATGATAATCCCTTTCTTGTTGAGAGGGAGTGTTGAGAAATGGAAACAAGAAACTCGAGCTTAATTTGTCCTTGAATTAAACTAAGAATTAAAATTGAATTCTATTCTCATAGCAACTTGTAAATAGTTAATTAAGTTTAATTAACTTAATTAGCTTAGAAATTTCGAGTTGGAAGTCTTTATGTAGTCATGTATATGTTATCCCTAAGTTTTAAGAGTCCAATATGAGTTTAAATTGAGTTGGAAATCAGATCACTCAATTTACTAAGTTAAGTTCCGTTAAATTAGTTCTAAACTATTTGAGGAACTAATAGAGGACGAACAGTTAGTTGGTGCACTAATGCATCCACTAGTGCTACTCCAGTCAAATGAAGATTCTCTCATGAGAAACTCAGGCATATCAGTTCAGAGAAAGACCCAGTTGAGACTAGAGTGTAGGGACAATGTACAATCAGTTGTATTATTTACTGGAGTGTAAATATCATGCATGCATCAGAGATTGATCCTATGTTTGGATTGCACTTTTGGAAGCATGAATTCCCTTTAAATACAGGTTATTCATCCTAGGAATTACGCAAGAGGTTAGGAGCTTGGAGAGCTAGAGAATTGGCTAAGTGTTGGCCAAGAGCTAGCTTGTGAGCTGAGAGAGTTAAGCATACTTGTGCGAATTGTTTTAGTGAGAAAAGATTTGTATCTTCACTCATATTTCTGATATATGAAATACATATAGCGGGGTTTTGAGCAGTGGCTTTCCCATGATAAATATTGTGTTATGGGCCATTAATTTGTCTTGTTGTTGTTCTTATTGTTTTCATCGATCTATTGGCTTCCGCTGGTTGAAAGTAGAAGTAGATTCTTGTCATGTGATTTAGTACATTGCATGAGCTTGTGAATCTACACAATTTTCTACATATGACATGGATGGTGATCCAGTATTGAGACACCTAGATCCATGGATGATAATGGTTATGTGGAACATATGGTTAATTATGATTTATGGATGATACATGATTTGTATGATTATATATGCTTAATCTTATATTGAGTAGGATGTGACAAGGGACCTGGTTATTTGCAAACATCGATGCTCAAATTATAAATGATTCTAGAAGTCATGATACATGATTTGTATGATTATATATGCTTAATCTTGTACTAAGAAGGATATGGTAGGGGACGTAGTTATTTTCAAACAAGGATGTTCAAATTATAAATGACTGTGGAAGTCATTTCTTCGAAACCAAAATGATTGTGGAAGTCATTTCTTCAAAACCAAAATGAATGTGGAATTCATCCACAATTCTTGGTCTTGGAACAATACCTTACCAATGAACCATCAAATGGGTATGAGCTCACAATCAATACCTTAAGGTGAAGCATAGAGTTTCAAAGAAGAGTAGATGAGAAGCCATGGAAATTAGAGCGTAGAGTCCTAAATCCATGAAAGATAAAGACGTGGAGTCTTGGATCTATAATAAAAGGATTAGGGCGTGGAGTCCTGAATATTTAAAAGATCAAGATGTGGAATCTTGGATCCTTGGAGTAGATCAGAACATAGAGTCCTCAATATAATAAGGCATGGAGATGCATGTGATAGGGATGTGGAATCCCTATTCTCCTAAAGAAACAAACCACTCATGGGCAGTTCAAGGATGAATTTCCTTAATAAAATCTCATTTTTGACAATTTTGGAGCGACTTTCTAAAAATAGAAAGTCATGTCTAGTATCTCAAGTATTAATTTTCAAAAATAGTAAATAATTTTGCATCAATTGGTAATCTAGTATAGTCAAAGGAAAATCACTTAACTTATCACTAATCAATCCTAATAGTTCAATCTTGACTTAATCATCAATATTATTAATATCATTATTATCTTTTATGAGACTATGATGTTATTATTAAAAGGAATTACAAGTCACCTTCATCACCTCAATCACTTCATACCTCTCTCCTTGATGACTCCCATGGATCCACATAACTCTCTCTTCTTAATGATACATTACACTCTCTTTTACACACTCATCAAATACATGTCATATTCCTATTACACTCTTAAAAGCATGTCGTAAAATATTCCTCGCTCTCTCTTTAATGCATAGGTTACACACTCCATAACTAAGGCATGCATACCTCTCCTTAATAGCATGAGTTACACTCCTCTAAATGGAATATGTTACTTTTTCTCAAGGAATACATATTACTCCCCCTTTACGACAATAATTTGTTGATCCTCCTATATATATATATATATATATATATATATATATATTATATATTTCATTTCTTCTCACTTGGGGGAGAAAGAGGTGCACTGTGATACCAAGAGTTGGAGAGATTTGAAGAATATTGTGAGAGGGAGTGACCTAGAGAGTGGTCAAATGCTAATCTAAATTACTAAGTAGCTCTACCTAATGGAGTTAAACATGGGCAGTATTGAGAGGAAGTGAAACTTATCTTCCTCAACTTGCCTTGTATATCTCTCCACTGTTATATTTTGGTACTACTTGTGAGCTTATACAGCTCAGGGGTTCCAGGGGGAGAAGTTCTTTTTGGATATGGTTGGTAGGAAAACTAGATGGTTAAAATAAGTTGGTTAAGGAATCAAGGATGGAGCATGATTTAATAGTTGAAATTGAATATCGCATTAGGTATATATTTAATTTCCTTGAAATTTTAGTATAATATTAGCATAAAGAATTGTAGAAATTTTAATTTTTGTGAGCATGTAACTTTGGTTTAATCTTATGTTATCTAGAAGCTTATTGGCTAAGTTGAGAATGAAGCCTAAGAGTAGTCTATATGTATGGATTCTTAAACTTCAAGTTGGAAATATTATTGGTGTAGTATTGTATTAACCTCAATATTGTAGCAAACTAAGGAAGAAAAGCCAAATATTGTTGACAATAATTATAATGAAGAATTGTGAAGGATGTTGGGTAAGAGATTCATGACTTATTGATTCGAAAACACTTGATCGACTATTTACTCGATATCACCAAGTATTAACTAAGGTTTCCTTTATGTGAATGAATGAGAGAAATTTGAGTTTTTAAGTGCCTTAAACATAAACTTGAGAATTGAAAATAAACACGAGCAGTAGCAAGAAAAGAAACAAACACAGCAAACATTGATGACGGAGTTTATCCCTCCTGGACTACGTCTCCAGATCCACTTCTAATGGGCGTCTGTTATATTAGGAATGCTCAAAAAATCTCTTTACATAAAATTTCACCAATTTGGGCTATGCACGCAGGCACTATTGGTTACTATCAGAATGAAGATCTCGACCTCTGCTCTCCAGTGCAACTCTCCATTCTCAAAAAGGCCAAAAAATGGACAAGTTATGCCCAAAAAGGCAATTAGAGGCACAAATATCATAAGTTTTGCAGGCTCACTATACAACTCCATCGCACTGGTGCAATGGCACATAGTTTTATAAGGTCATCAGCAGGTCTTGGGGTCAAACTCGCGGGCAAGTCCCGAGGTCAAACCCATGGATCACCTGGGCTTTGAATGGAAAATGGTTGTAACTATGTTTATTTGTTTTTTAACAATATGAAATGCCGTATATTTTATGCATACCATATAGCATATATGGTGTTAATGTATTGGACCGGTGGCATAACCAATATAACAAAGTTTGGGTTATAATAAATTTGAACCGACAATCATGTGAACCCATGACACATCACCTTTGCGTTGGCGTAGTTGAACTGGCAGTCATGTCAACCCATGCACATCCTCTTTGTGTTGGCACAGTTGATCCAACGGTTATGTGAGCCCCAACCCATGGCATGTGATACATATGAATCCCTGGTCACGACCCAACACAACGAAGTTTTGACCCATGGCATAACCCTTTGTAACTGTGTGCTGATTTGGAATACTCTGCCAAGTTTAGACCTATTGTTAACGTTGATTAATATCCATGGGTTTGGTAAGCTCTGCCAACCCTTACCCCTAATATACAATATCACTTACATTTAAATATATATTTTCACCAATCCATTATAAAGATAAATCGGTGGTATAGTGGTAAGATTTTGCAATGTGTTGGCAAAGGTCATGGGTTCGACCTCGACCCTGCCCATCTGACCAACCTTTGTCCTTTTCTTGCATTGACTTTGACCGCCATGCCACATGTCTTGGTATGTGCTTGCCACTTGTTCTGCAATTCCCACATTTTTTCGAACCAGATATATCATCGAAATCAACACGACGAGCACTACAACTTGGTGCTGGTTTTGGGAGCATCTGAGACCATAAAAATTATGAGAATTTTAAGGATGCTCCTGGATCATTCCTCTCCACTGGAAGCTTTTGGACGACCAAAATTTTGGTTTTAAGCAGATATGAGGTGAGGGTATAGCTCCCTCACCCTTCTGATATCCATCCACCTTTCCTTTCTTGGATTCATGCCTTTGAGTCCCACTCAAAGATAGTCAACATCTCCTCGCTTGGAAGTGTGGACCTTGCTGTCTAAGATGGTATCTTCTTGTAACTCAGTCATACATTTAGGTGCAAAATCATCTACTGTAGCAATTTGAACATTTTCCTCTAGATCCATGATCATAGGACGTTCATATAACTTCAAATTTTCAACAGTTACAACTAAATATATATGCATGTATGGAGGCAAATTTAACTAGAATTCATTGTCCCCAATCTTTTTAGCAATCTTAAATGGACCATACCTGATAGGTTTCAACTTTTTACCTTCACCTCTCATCCTTTATTTGCTAATGTGTAGCCATACTTGCTCACCAACCTAGAAGTGATGATCCACCCGATGCTTGTCATGGCGCATTTTGTACTTGGCCTGACTTTTCTCCAATTGATCTTGCACTGCGTAATGAATATTTTGGATTCTTTTAATGAACTTGATTGTTTTTTCAGCATCTCCATGTCCATCCTCCTAAGCTTATTCACCAAACATGAAGTCCAATGGCGATTTTGGCAGGTACCCAGAACATGTCTCAAAAGGAGATCTACCTGTAAAAGAATTCAAGCTAGTTGTAGGCATGTTGGAAATAATGTAAAGATGCATCCCACAACTTAGGATGCTTGCTACAATAGCCTCTGAGAAGATGTACCATTGTTCTGTTCAACACCTATGTTTGGTCGTCTGTTTATGGATGAAAAGTTGTGCCCTTTTTCTGCTTAGTGTCCATGAGTCCCCACAAAGTGGACCAAAACTCTCCCATGAAACGAAAGTCCTGATCTGAAATGATGGAAGTAGGCAACCTAAAATGAACCCATACATTTGAAAATAACGTATGTGCATTTTTTTCAGTAGTTACTTTCTTTTTACATGGAACAAGTATACACATTTTACTAAATATATCAACCACAACATACAAATAATCATGCCCTTTTCTAGACATAGGATGTCCTCCTACAAAATCCATAGATATATTGTCCCATGGTATAGAAGGGACTGGAAGAGGCATATACAAATCTAACTTTCTGTTGCTTGGTTTCCTTGTTGAACACATGACACAATCTTTGATGTACTTAGCAATTGTTTCATTCATTCGAGGCTAACAACAATACTTCTATAACTGTGCCATTGTCTTACCTACACCAAAATGCCTTGAAACACGAGAAGAATGTGCTTCCCTGATCACATGCGCTCTTTCTCCCTGTGGTATGCATAACTTTCCAAGATGGTACAATAACTTGTCATGAACCTGATAATTCACTTCTTCCACCTGAGCACCATGAGTTAGTGATTCATAAACATCTTTGAAATCGGTATCTTCAGCATATTGTTCAATGTAACTTTCATGTGCTAAAGAACTATTTTGCAGAATAATTGAAGCATTCAAAGAAGGTCTTGATAACATATTAGCTACTTTATTGGTGGTACCTTTCTTATATTTGATTACTAAGTGGAATTGCTAAAAAAAAACCCATCGATCTACAATGTCGAGATTGCTGCAACTTAGTTTGTGATTGAAGGTATTGAAGTGGCTGATGATCTATATGAATCACTATTTATTTTCCCATTAAGTAATGTTTCCATTTTTTAACACTTTCCACTAATGCAAATAGTTCTTTATCATATGTTGGATAGTTAGCAACTGCTTTAGAAAATGTTTCTGAATGAAAACAAATAGGCTTCCCTTTTTGCAATAACACTGCACCCATTGCATACCCACTAGCATCAATTTCTATTTCAAATGGTTGTTGAAGGTCTGGTAATGCTAAGATTGGAGTTGTCACAATTTTCTACTTTAAAGTATCAAATGTTTTTTGTTGTTTTCCTCCCCACTGGAAAGAAACTTTAGAACTTGTTAAAGCATGAAGTGGTGATGCAATAAAAGAGAAATGAGAAATAAACTTCCTCCAATATTGAACTGCACCCAAAAAACTTCTAACTTCCATCACATTTTGAGGTCTTGGCCACTTAACAATCACATCAATTTTAGCTGGATCTATTTTAAGATGACCTCCTCCAACTATGTATCCAAGATAAACTAAGGAAGTTCTCCCAAACTCACACTTAAAAAGTTTGAAATACAGTTTCTCTCTTTACAACACATCAAAAACTTGTTTAACATGCTTTACATGTTCTTCCAAACTTGAACTGAAAATAATAATATCATCCAGATATACTATGAAAAACTTATCAAAAAAAGGATGAAACACATCATTCATCACTCTCATAAAAGTTGTTGGAGCATTGCATAAACCAAATGGCATAACCAACCATTCATAAAGTCCTTGTCTACTTTTAAATGCAGTTTTCCAAACATCATTCTCTGAATACAAATCTAATGATAACCACTTCTTAGATCCAGTTTTGTAAAGTAAACAACATTCTTTAACTGATCAAGAAAATCATCTATTCTCAGAAGAGGATACATGTTCTTAATGGTGATTTTATTTAAGGCTCTAAAATCAGCACACATTCTCCAATTTCCGTTATTTTTAGGCACTGATACGATCAGTGATCCACATGCAAAAGAACTAGGTTGAATGAAGCCTTTATCAACCAATTCCTGAATTTGTTTCTTAATTTCTTCATTTTCTATGACCGACATACGATACATGTCAATATTCGGGAGAGGGACATCATATTGTAATTGAATCTCATGTTGTATTTCTAGTTTTGGAGGTAGACATTTTGGTTCTTTAAACAATTCTTTATAAGAATGTACTATTTCAACCAATTTGTCCTTAAACTGGGAATCACACCCTTGAAAAGCATCAATCTTATCTTTAGGTTGTTCCTTAACAAACATGAGAACATACTTTTTACTTGAACTTATGAGTCTTTTTATCATACTTACATTGATTAAATCCAATCTTGTTTTAATATTATGTGCCTTGACAACATATTCAATTACATCCTTAACAAGGTGATATTTATTCTCCTTTCTATGAAATATGGCAACTCGATCATAAAGATAAGGACTGCCCAACACAACTCCACATATGTCTAAAGGAATCACATCTAAATCAACTTCATTAACAAAATTAGTTGTGATTGCAAATCTTAATCGACATTGTTTTGTGACATGCATCTGAGTGTTTTCCTTTAACCATCCTAAAGGGTAAGGTTTTGGATGATTCTTAGTTTCCAATCCCAGTTTCCTTACTAACTACTCAGATATTAGATTTGCTTGTTATCTACTATCAAATAACGTGTCAATCTTAGTGTGCCTAGATATTATCCTTATGTGAAACAATTCAATTCTCATCTTATCTTCAATCACTTCATTAGATTTAGAAGAATATGCAGAACAAGTATAACTAGAACTTGCTTCAAAAGGATTACATGTCAGACCCATAGCGATTATCTTCCTTTCATCAGTAGAGTTGGATCCCCAAGTCTTGTTGGATTGTAGCATTAGCTTTCTTCTCTCTGTTCTTCTTAAGGAACTTCTTTGGCTTAAGTTTCAGATGAATATTCCAACACTTGGACTCATCATGTCCAACCCTCTGACAATGAGTACAAGTAGGCCTTTCTCCTTATTTCTTAGTTGTTTCCGATTTCTTCCCCTTTTATTTGCTCTTCCCTTTGTTGTCTTTGCAGTCTTAGTTTTATGAATGCTTGAATGGTTTCTTTGAAAATTTGAATTGAAAAGGTTTGCCACCTGATTTAATATGAATGCCTTGTACACACACTTCATCAAAGTCAGTTGGATTAAACATAAGCAATGTATGTCGCAAATAAGAATGCTAACTTCCAATATACTTTAACAAAGTATCACGTGTGTTTAATGGAACATTAAGTGCTAATGACTTTTTCCTGAATTCCTATGTAAACTATTTCACACTCTGTCCTTTACCTTGCCTTATATGCTTCCAATCTATTATAGCGTGTTTCATATATCCTAAAGGATAGAATTTCTTTCTAAGAGATTTAACAAACTTAGACCATGAAGAGATCATTTTACCTTTATGCTTCAAATCTGATTGAGTTTTACTTTCCCACCAAATCAAAGTTGTTCCCCCCATTCTAAGTGTAGCTAATTGAATTATTACAGATTCATTAACTATATTCTAAATTCTACAATACACCTCAAGTTGCTTTATCCAGTTATCTAACTTTTTAGGATTCATTTCACCATCATATATTGGCAACTCGAACTTAACATCAAGCTTCAAAAAAGGAGATTTATTTGGTTTCTTTTGTGAATATGAATTTGAACCAGAATGATAAGAGGATGAGGAAGCAGAAGAAGATGAATATGGAGGAGAAGGAGGTTCATTACCATCATCTTTTTCCTTTCCCTTTTCCACTTTTATGCTTGTAGAAGACGAAGTTTCATCTCTAGTCTTCTTGTCTTCATAAAGTTTTGCAATCGTCCTTTGCATATTAAGGAACATCTGTTGAAATTTCTCCTCGCTCTTTGTCTTAGGAGCTTCTCCTTCATTTGAACCTACCATCTTTTGCGAGACTTTCTTCTTACCAATCTCTGGATTTAACTCTTCAAGTTTCCCTTCTCCACGTTGTGACCCGGAGCTAGTCAACATTCACATTGGAAAATATCCTACTTAAACATGATCAACCTTTCTCTGGTACCAAAATATGATCTGAAAACACAGGATTGATTATTTTCTCAATTTAATGAAGTATTAATTAAGTTTGCCTTTATGTGAATGAGTGAGAGAAAATTGAGTTTTTAAGTGCCTTAAACATCAACTTGAGAACTAAAAATAAACATGAGCAGCAGCAAGCAAAGAAGAAAACACAGCAAACATTGATGACGAGGTTCGTCCCTCCTAGACTCGGTCTCCAGGTCCACTTCCAATTAGCGTCTATTATATTAGGAATGCTCAAAAAGGCTCTTTACATAAAATTTCACCAATCTAGATTGTGCACACAGACATTGCTAGTTACTATCATAATGGAGGCCTCAACCTCTATTGTCCAACGCAACTCTCCATTCTCAAAAAAGCCAAAAAATGGCCAATTTATGCCCAAAAAGGCAATTACAGACACAAATATCACAAGTTTTGGAGGCTCACTAAATAACTTCATCACACTAGTGCAATGGCACATAGTTTTATAAGGTCACAGGTAGGTCCAAGGGTCAAACCCACGAACCTCCTAGGATTTGAATGGTAAATGGTTGTAACTATGTTTATGTTTTTAAACAACATGAAACAACGTATATTTTATGCATATCATATAGCATATATGGTGTTAATGTATTGGACCGACAACATAACCAATATAATAAAGTTTGGGTTATAATAAATTTGAACCAGTGGTCATGTGAACCTGTCGCACATCCTCTTTGCATTGGCACAGGTTATCGGCGGTTATGTGAGCCTTGACCCGTGGCATGTGATACATCTAAATCCCTGGTGGTGACCTACTCCCCAGCAATCACTACCTAACACAAATGACATTTTGACCTATCGCATAACCCTTTGTAACTGTGCGCCAATTTGGAATACTTCGCGACGTTTAGACCTATTGTTAACATTGATTAATATCCACGGGTTTGGCAGGGCTGCCAAGTTGGCAAGCTCCACCAACCCTTACCCCCCACATACAATATCACTTGCATTTAAATATATATTTGTGTCAATCCATTATAAAGCTAAAGCAGTGGTATAGTGGTACGATTTTGCAATGTGTTGGCAGAGGTCACGAGTTCGACCCTGCCTATCTGAGTGACCTTTGTCCTATTCCTGCGTTGAACTTGACTGCCTTTCCACGTGTCTTGGTATGTGCTTGCCACTTGGCTTGCAAGGCCCACATGTTTTACCTGTTTGACTTTGACTTAAACTTCAGCGGGCATTTTCTCCTTCATATGGAGACTATTTTCTTCAGCGAGCGTTTTCTACCTGTTTGACTTAAACTTCAGTGGGCGTTTTCTCCTTCATATGGAGGCTATTTTCTTCAGCGGGTGTTTTCTTACCTATCTGACTTAAACTTCAGTAGGCATTTTCTCCTTCATATGGAGACTATTTTTTTCAGCGAGCGTTTTCTTCTTCATATGGAGACTATTTTTTGAACTGGATATATCGTCAAAATAAATGCAACGAGCACTACAACTTGGTGTTGGTTTCGGGAGCATTTGAGACCTTAAAAATTCTAAGCATTTTAAGGATCCTTTGGATCAATTATGTTTTTGTGTTGTTTTAATTGAATTAGGTAATTAGATGCATTTTAGAATGGTTTTCAGGGTATGTTTGTAAAGTGTTTGACAAAATCCCTAAATGAGTAATGTTATCAATTTATATATTTATGCATGAATAAGTGCTAACTTGCAGTTTACAAGAGAAATAAGAAAATGGACATGTACCCAAAATATACCTGGAGGAATTACAGAATCAACCCTTAAAAGAAAATGCAAAAATAATGGCAGCTAAAATATGGTTTGGAAGATCAAAGGCTTGAGGTATGTTTGAGGTAATTTTCAGTTATGGCTTATGTCTCATTCTTATTAATAATTCAATGTTTTGTGATTCAAGTTTTTGGTATAGTACTATTATAATTTTGACAAAAATCCTTAATGGTTGTAGCATTCAGGGTTGCCATGTGTTTGTCAAATTGTAGCAGTGACTGCAATAAGCTTGTCAAATTATGTCAAAGGAAGTAGCTTGCAGGTTGTAAAATGTTTCAAGAACTCATATGGTGGATTTAGAAATGTGTAAATTCAATGAAAAACTCTTAGTAGCATAATTTTGGGTTGTCTTTCCTCATGTAGAGTTGTAGATGAAAGTTTGCATTCCATGTGTTTGACAAAAGTGGTAAATGAGACATTATGGATCCAAATTTTGGTTGTTTTAAAGAATTTCATCCCTGGACATATTGGATGTGATCCAGCCCAACATCAGGAGGTGTATGTGCCATATGGCCTTGTAACCCCCCATTTGATTCCAAAAATAAACTTTTCAGAACCCATATCGTAAATCTGATGATTTTGCAGATCGTTGTTGCCAATTGTGTGTGTCTGTTGTCAAGTTTTTGGTGAAGGATTAAGATGAATTAGTCCCTGTTTTAATATGCCAACATTTGAAGTCTTAATTTATTAATTTTATGAGTTAAATAGGTTGATTATGAATCTTATATTGCATGCTTGAAAAGTGTTTGTCAAAACACCTCAATGATTGTAGATTGCATGCTTGCAAAGTGTTTGTCAAAAGGCCTCAATGGTCGTAGATCACATGTTTGTAAAGTGTTTCTCAAAAGGCCTCAATGGTTGTAGCTTATAGATTGCATGCTTGCAAAGTGTTTGTCAAAAGGCCTCAATGGTTGTAGATTTTGTGCATATAAATTGTTAGAGTAAATGTCTTACTTACTGTAGATTTTATGTACTAGAAATTTATGAATAGATTATTTAATGGATGTAGTTTCCTATGTCTACAAGCTTTCATAAAAAAGGGAGGGGAGGGGGGTTGGGGTTGGTGGGTGGTGGGGGGGTGCGTTGTTGTTGGAAATAATTTTTCAATGACTAATTATGTAGGATTTTGTGAAAGTGAGCATAATAAGTTTCATCTAAGTTGCATGTATTCATGGGTGCATTCTTGTGTTTTAATGACTATAACAAGCAACTATTGTGCCCAATTTTGGCAAGTCCATTGTTTTATTTCTCACTCTTTGAAGAATAATATGCTTTTTTTAGACGGGTTTTCAAAGATAATTGCATCAAAAATTCATTTGTCAACGTGTTTCGAACCAGCAAGTGTGGTTCATCGTCACGACAAGATGAAGACCAGATCAAGGCAACAAGTTAAATTTGAATTTGTAATAGTGGTTTCTCTTACTACAACATTCATTATATAAGTCTCATGATTGAAACAATGCCATTGGGATTTTTTAATTAATGAATCAATAAACATATCATATTTATTAGATTTAGTGATGAAGAGAGGCATATTCCTCCTTGAATTATATTGTTACAAGTAAGTTAATACCCATACCCTTATATGTGATTTTTGTGAAAGAAGCATAATATTTTAGGTTCTTGTGGCATAATTTTGTGGCTATGATGTCAAGAGTCAATAAGTGGAACTTATTTAGCATAATCCAGGAGATGAAATAGGTTGATCTAGCTTAGTGCTCGGACATGGCATTATGGTGGCATTTATTTCCAGTCTTACTTATAGCTCACATATAAATATGAAAATAGCACATGTTGCTTTTAAACTTGAGGAGAAATGTGTTTTGAAATTGGTTTTAAGGGAAATATTCCCCTACTTCTTATTTTAGATGAAGGAACATGATCACATGATAACTAAGTTATTCATATTATGAGTAAAATAAAAAATAAAAATAAAATTGAGTAATAGTGTTCAATGTGAACTTTACTTCTTTATATTATTGATAGTTGGTAAGGTGGGACCTTACACTCTCTCATGCTAATTGCTTAAGTCAAGACAAATCTCTAGGTTAATGGCAGACTGACCATATTTTCATATGGGACTTTAACACTAAACGTTGTGAGGTCACATTGGGAACTCATTTCAGGGAGATCCCCTGTATATTGGCAGGTTCCAACACTGTCAACATAATCCTGCCATTAGTAATTGGTTTATTCATTAAATATCTAATAGCAGAATGATTTGTAAGAATGAAAGTTTCATAGCTAGTAATATAATGTCGAAACTTATTAATGCCATGAACAACATCTAAAAACTACACTTCTATCACCATATAATTTAACTCTACAGGAGTCAAATTTTTACATGTGTAATAAATAACATAAGGAGTTAGATATTTTTGTCCCAACGCAACTCCTAAAGTTGTATTTCAAGAATTAGTTGAAATGTGAATTGGGAGAGACCAATTAGGCCCTCTTAAGATTGGTGTTTCGGTAATTTTTGCTTTAATGATTCAAATGCTTTATGGTCAGAATTCAAAACAAAATCACAATCTTTTTTAAGAGTGGAGAATATATTAAGTTTTCTATGAATCTTCTACAATATCATGTAAAACCAAGAAAACTTCTAATATCTCTTTGACAAGTAGGAACTGAAATTTTAGAAATTACCTCTACATTAGATGCATCCACCTTGATTCCATCACCTGAAATATGGTGGCCTAAAATAATTCCCTCATTAAACATCATAAAACATTTCCCATGACTTCATGAAATATTTTCTTCTTTACATCTAATGAGAAATTTTTCTAATTTTTCAAGAGCTTCTTCATAAGTGTTTCCATAAGCATTGAAATCATCCATGTAAACTTATACACAATCAGAAAAAATACCTAGAATTGTTCTTTGGAATGTTTCAGGTGAATTACATATCCCAAAAGGAAGTACCCTTAAGCATACATACCTAATGGACATGTAAAGGTTGTTTTGTCTTGATCTTCTAGTGCCAATTGGATTTGGTTATATCCACTGAAACTATAAAGAAATGAAAAAGAAATCTTCCCTCCTAAGGTATCTAGTAATTGATTAATGAAAGGTAGTGGAAAATGATCTTTTAAAGTAGCTTTATTTAGTTCTCTATAATCAATGCACACTCTCCACTTTCCATTCTTCTTAGGAATAATCACTAAAGGTGAGACCCATTAACTATCTGATATTGGATAAATGAAATTCACATTAAGAAATTTTTGTAGTTCCTCCTTAACAATTTCTCTCATATTGGGATTCATCCTTCTCTGAGGTTGTCTAACTAGTTTGGCATTTTCCTGAATATAAATGTGATGCATACATGTGTTAGGATCAATTCCTTTCATATCAATATATTCCCATGCATATGAAAAGGAATGCTTTTGTAGCATCTTAATCAATTGTTTCATTTGAAATGCTTCCAAGTTATTATTAATATTTAATGTTTTGATTGGAAAAAAAATCTACCAAAGAATTTCCAAACTTCTCCATAGAATGCAAATATACTTTAGATTGCCTAGATGATAAATATTCAATGTTACATTGCTCTTGAAAACTTTGATCTTGTTCACAATATGAAGAAGAATCATTATTATTTGTCAAATTTATCAATTGGTCCTCCTCATTTATTTGTGAAAGAGTAAATAATGATTGAATATCCTCAAAGTCTTCATTATCATCATCAATCCAAACTTCACTTTCTAATTCAGTTATTGTTCTTGTAGGTGGATACAATATGAATCTTTTAGTAGAATTACCATAATATATATATATATATATATATATATATATATATATATATATATATATCCATGTCTACAACTTATGAATGCATAAAATATGGCTATCCAAGGTCTGCCAAGGATCAATGGATGGCCTCCTAAATTATTCTTGGGAGTTAAAATCAACAGGATACTCTCATGAATCTAAAGATACAAACACGTTTCCTAATATACCATCAAGTTTAATAATTTATAAGTCTGTTAATTGCAATAAAGTTGAGGTATATTGAAGATTAGGAAGCTTTAATTGATCCATAGTGTGCTTACTCATGATATTAATGGTTGCTCCTAAATCAATCGAAGTGTTTGGAATTTCAATACCAATGATGTGAACTTTTACAATAGGGCTACCTAGATCTAGATATTTTTGAACTATTGGTTTCCCCATCATAATATCTACAATCTTTCCAACTAATTGAATTGTTTTAATGTCTTTCCTTTTTCTTCTTGGTTTTTTAACGCAAAACTCCTTTATTGCCTTTACAAATATAGGTATTTCCATTATAGCTTGAAGTAAAGGAATTTTGAGGCAAATATTTGTCAATTCATCTAGCATATCATATTCAGGTAAAACAATTTGACTTTTGATTCCCTTATCAATTTTGAGCCTTTCAGGAAAAGGGGGACTTTTTAGGGAAACAAAAGGTTTCCTTACTAGAGGAATTGTAGGATTCGATTTTATTTGGTTGTCATCAAATTGCATCGGAACATATTACTTTGAAGGAGCCTTTTCTTAATCAAGAGATTCCTCTTTTTTAGGAATTTTATCCTCCTTAAATTATTGGATGACAACTGGTGGTGATTTCTTTTGCAAAACCCTTCTAGATCTAAGTTGGACTTCATTTAGACCTAGAGGGGCTATCATGCAAGCTTGAAAATTTTGACCCTCAACATTATAGATAGGTTGTTGAGTAGCTTTATTATTTGAATTCGAAAGTGGTTGAGTAGGTAGTTGATTGAATTTTTTAGGGAATGGGGTAGATGGCAAGGGAAGTAGTTGATTTGTATTCAATTGGGGCTAAAATTGTGGTTGCATAGGTTGTGAAGGTTGAGAGTGATAATATTGAGGTTGGATGAGAGTATGGTTATTTGAATTAAGTACATTGAGGATTGCTACCATAAGAATTTTTCCAACCTTGTGACCAGGTTGGGTTTTGGGATTAAGGTGGCCAAGTTTTTCAAGGCATAGGTGCATTCCAATTGCTTTTTGGTTGTACATATGACTGATATTGTGCATTGGGATCTTGTACCATACGTGTTTGTCTAGGATACCATGGTATTTTAGGAGCAACAAAGCAGAGTGATTCAGCTTGACTTGTTGTAGCTTCATCTTGGAAAACAACCTTAAGCCCAGATATTGATGGACATTCTTTTATATCATGATTTTCTGCACATATGACACATATCTCAACACTATCCATAGGACATTCTCATAGAGCATACTTTTTCCTACACCCAGGACAAAAAATAGATAATGCAACATTCTCATCTTTTTGTTTATTGTGTATCCTTAAAGTATCCAGTTGTTCACTAAGATTTCCAAGGATATTTGTTTTGAAATTATCAAGAAAATTTCCTAATTCTACTCTACTTACTATTCCAAATGCAGATTTGCTTACTCTCGACATGACTAGGTCTCTCGTATTTTTTCCATTTTCTTCATTGCCTCTTACAATGTGTTTGGACAACTCACAAATTTCATCAAATGATAATTGAGAGACATCTCCTCTGCCCATTAAATTGGGGAGATCAATACACTCATATCTTATAGTTTTTAGCAAAAGATATTTTAGTGTCTCTTCATCTAAATTGTGCATTCTAGCCCTTTTGATATCATAGGCAAACCTTTTACCAGGTATTCAAGGTTTCCATCCTCCCTTTGAACCATCTTAAAGACTTCATCCTTAAGGTTACGGTGAATACAATAATCTTTGTATTTTTATAGGAATAATCTCTTCATTTCATCCCATGTTCTAATAGAATGTGTTCCTAGACCCATGAACCATTTAAAGGTTGCATCTTTTAGAGTGGCTAGAAACAATTTCACTTTTTTAGTATCAAGTAAATAATTATATGATCTACACAATACTTCAAACTCAAAAAGAAATGTTTCAAGATCCTTAGTTCTTAAGCCATGAAAATTGGGAAGGATAAAAGGTGAGATATTTTTCATGATAGTTGTGGTATCTTCATCCAAGATAGGGAATCCATAAGGGTCTTCTTCACGAAAGTCTCTATCATCTCCCCTTCCACCTCGACCTCCTCTATTTCCTCCTCTACCTCTTCCTCCACCAATCCTTGGTCCACCATATCCATTATGTACTTCTCATTCCCCTTCTCCTGTCACTGTAGATTCCTTAGAGCTAATATGAGGTTCAACAATAGTGTAACAACCTAGCTAAGAATGGCCCGATTCAACCATGTGGAAGTAGCATGTAATTAAATTAGTAAAAATAATTATGGGATAACTAAGGGACATAGATTCCAAGAGGTATGAGGGAGGTCAAATTGCTTGGGAAAAAGGTGGCTTGATTGTTCAAGGAAGGAAAAACGGAATTTGTATGACAACCATTAAAGTGTGGTTGGTGTGTCTTTAATA
Source organism: Pinus tabuliformis (assembly GCA_031772625.1). NCBI lineage: Eukaryota > Viridiplantae > Streptophyta > Pinopsida > Pinales > Pinaceae > Pinus > Pinus tabuliformis. The sequence continues at coordinate 1,130,710,677 of CM062811.1, read as the reverse complement.
GGTTGGTCTGCTAAAGAGTCATGGGGGTTGTGACTCCAAGGATAGACCCATATGGTTGGAAGGAATGACAAGTAAGTGAAGGACTCAAAAAAAAAAAAGGAGACAACCCAGTTGGGGTGGAATAAGTCTTCAACAGGAAGGAAAATGAGTTCTTTTGAGGGGAAGGAGAAGGAAAGCACGCATTGACAGGCTAAGAGACTGAGCTTGACTTAGGATAAGTCATAGAAAGGGAAGGAATCTTGGATGAGGGTGGTTCGACTCTTCCAGAAAATATGAATTAACAAGGGAAGAAAAGGAAACAATCAGGGTTGGAGCTTTTGTTGGCAACAAAAGTGGAAGCACTCAGGTTTGGAGCATTTGGTTGGACCTTTGGGGTGTAGAGTAATTGACCTCTAAAGCCTCTTGTGCATTAGTGAACTATTGAGTGGCTGGTGGGTGGAGGAGGAAGAGCCTCTCAAGACCCTATTCCAGTTGGTGATCGATGTTATTTCCCTCGATCAAGACCACCTCATACCCTTGGAATCTAGCTTAGGGATGACAAATTCAAGTGAGCCTTGGCTGAAGTTGTGTACGATTAGGTGGAGATTCCAAGTCCCAGAATCAGTTTCCATCTCTATTGAATTAAGATAAGTTTTCCTTGCACATATTTTTGTATGGTTGTCATGTGGTAGCTTAATGAAATGATGTGATATACATATCTTGCTTGACAGGGTTGAATTACTTGTGTTTAAGTGTTGAATGGTTGGTTATTCTCTTGATAGGAGTTCTATATAGGGTATTTGATATACCACTCGATATGAATGAAGAGTGGTTGTAGGCAAGTAAATTGCAGGTTGATTTTGTTGTGATGTTTAGCCCAAGCCTCTTTGTAGATTATATATACATATATGTGTGCACCTACAAAGCATCTCTTGATAGCGTGAATGACTTGGATTAGGTTCTAGGATTTAATCATAGGTGGCATCCCTATTTGGTGCATGAAGGATCGCATGTTTCTCATAGATGAATGTATCATTCCTTCTGCATGTGCCTTCTTATTTTGGTAATTATCTTGAAGTTTGAGTTGAGAATCTTGATAAGTAGCATGTGATGGAGGTGGCTTTAGGTTGCATTGAATTTTCTAGTTGAAGTGTTTCGAGTGTGGCATGACAAGCATGATGCTTGTTTCAACCATGATAATAGGAATGGGTTCATCCTTGTGGTTGTCGAAGTTGCACTAATGCAAGATTGAGTAAGGGGTGGATTGTCCTTGAGGTTTGGTTGGGACGTGATGGTGATGGTTGTTTTGGGTTTAGAGGAGTTTTAGAAGAGAGTCCTTGTCCCTTACTCATTTTACCTATGGACTTAAAGATAAGTATATGTGAATGTTTTCTTACACTTTAATGATCATGTTGCATTGTTGTTAATAATGGTTCTAGAAATCAGGGATTCCATTTTTGTTGTTAGTGCTTGCATAAGAGATGCAATAAATCACATGATAATGATATCTAAGATATAGATCTGAATATGAATGAAATGCTTAATTGTGTCAAGAATAATACATTAACAAAAGTAAAATAACTCCATGATATGCTATAGGCCATAGCCAAATCCACGAGAGCTTGAAATGGTTCTTAATATTCAGTTTACCTAGAAGACCCTCTGTTGGGCAAAGTCGATATTCATTTGCAAGTTATGTATTTGCTTACAATTTGTTGTGCCGCTAGGAAAACAATGTATGGGTGTCAACGGGAGTTTCTTAGGGCTAGGTAAGCCTTGCATCTTTTCCTAAATGTCTTGTGGCCTTACCTAAAGGTCCTGCAGCCTTGCATTTTAAGCAAGTTGTATATCTGTAAGTGTCGTCCTCGTGTTACCGGTGAGGCACCGGAAGGTGCGGTATAACACCATGGATTTTCTTGTAGAGTCAACGTAGACTCTGGAACCGTTGGCATCTAGAAAGTGAGGTGGGAAACTCTCAGAAGCCCGTGCCAAGACCATGGTAAGTACTAGACACAGGAGCATTTATGCTGCCATGTGAGGAATTCCGTACCTAAATGTAAGGAAGGCCCATAGGCTGGGCATCCATCAATGAAGCTATCACCCAAGCTCAAAAGGTGTAACATCATGGAACACCTTAGATTGATATCACCAGAATAGCGAAACCGTGAAGAAGATTTGGGTGTCTACCCGACCTCTGAGACAAAGTCGTGGTCAAGAAGATTAGTTCGAGGAGCCTTGTGCGATGCTAAAGCTTGTCACATGAGGCAAAACCAAAGTTCCTCGATCGAGACATAACATAATGCTAAGGCAAAAGGAGTCGTTACAATGCAAGGGGGAAAAGCCTAATTTTATATAAAGGTTGATGCCCTTATCCCTTGCATAAGCATAATCCCTAAGTAGGAAGGCTTCCCATTGGAGGGGTCATATTTCCCCTTCACATGATTGGTCGAGAGAATGGAGATGTGGCATAAAATACCCCGACAGGTTGAACCCCATAAGCTAATTTAATTAGTCAGCAGGAAGTATGTCACTTGACGGACCAGGGATCATCTCTAGAGGGATCTCATAACAGAAGAACGTTGTAAGCTAATTTAATTAGTCGTTGAGAATTTTTTCACTTGACGAACCAGGGATCGTCACCAGATAAATCACGTAATGGAAAGATGATGTCAAAAGTTCTGGGAGGTCGGAATCCAGGAATCACATAACCAAATGTGAATTAGAATTTAATTGAACACTTAGGATTAGGGTTTGATGACTCCTAAGTGGACCGGTGGTAGTGCACTATTAGTGATGGAGTACCAACATGGCTCGAAGGTGGGAGCCCGAATTTTTATTCCGAGAACTTCTCTAAATGCACAGCCGAGGTTGGAGCACATGGGATGACGTGAAAGATGATGTGTGCTCGGCAGTGCTGCTATTAGTGGGTGGGTTGGCCCATGTTGTATCTATGTAGAAATTTCTAGGTTGGGGAATTACACCAAAGCATATACGTAAGGTTTTTATTTAAATGGATGACCAGTGCATTAAACCTTTAAACAAATGTAATTTCTAAGTATTTCTGAGAAAACTAAAGGGTTGATTTTCATTCCTAACAGAATTAATCTTTGAATTGATTTGAAAAGCAGAAATTAAGAAGGTATATAATTATTAAACATTCATATTGAACATCTAATTTATCATATACAGTAGATGCGTGTAGAAGTTTTCTACAACCAAACAATACACATTCAAGAGATGACAGAAGGCAACAATTAAAATATTTAGAGGAATTAACTAAGATAAATTGTTTAGTTAATTAATCTCTTTTAATAATTATAACTTTGTAGGGGCTTTCAGGGAGATTGATATTCAATCTAGCCTTGCCCAAACTTCTATGTTACCTTGAACATGTGCATAAATAAATATGAAAAACATAACTGATAACAAGGCAAACTCACATAGATACACAAGTTGTTCAAATGAATCCAGAATCCTTCAATTATCTTCAGAAATAGCTTTGAACATTACAATCATGTCATTGGTTCATTACAAGGGTTCAACCCTGACTTCTTTGAATTACCAAATACTTATAGAATCTAATTCCAAAATATCTTAGATCTAAACTAAAATTTATTACAAAATGAGATAATATATGAAATCGTTTGGATTTACAAAAATAAAACTAGAAAGTAATTATTCTAAACTTATTTGAATAATCATCACACAATTTAAGGGTGTTGTTTGATGACTGCTACCTTTAACTGAATTTTTTGCTTTCTCCTCCTCCTTTTCAGCTTACTACCCCTTCTTTTCTTGTGACTGGTCACTGAATTCCTTGCATTTTGTTTTACTCAATAGGTTCAAGTAACTTATCCCATATTTTATCATATGGGATAAAAAAATAAATAAATAAAATAAAATTACTTTCCTATATGCCTCATCGACATCTGTGTATTTTTAAAAAGTTGGCCTAGTGGTGAACAAATGTTTAACTTCATACTGAATGAAGAGATCATACACTAGGACATCTAGGAATTATTTCCCACTAATTATCCCTTTGCCTTTGACAAATTTGGTTCTCTCTGTTTATATCTAGTGCAATTTGTTCTAATGATCTTCTAGTTCAATCAATTGGCCACTAGAATGTCATAGAGCTGGAAGTCCCTTTTGATGCAGAATATTGAATTTTCTATGAAACTTTTTAATCTGTGCTTCCAAGTTTTGACACTTGTTCTCTAACTGTAACATCCAAAAAAAATTTGTCAAAACTCTTCTGACCTCTAGGAAAATATCAGTTCTATCCTCAATTCCAAATTCTTCTAGTTCTTCTTTAGTTTTAGAATTGAGTACTTTAATTATTTTATTAGCTTCTTTAGGCATGTGCTCCAAATCTTCTTTGATTCATGTGATGATTGTTTTTTATCTTTGCACTAACTCCTCCTGTTCAAAAATAATTTGAATAGATGTCCAAATTTCAGTCATGGTAGAATTTATATCAATCCATATCTTCTCCTTTGCCTTAGCTAATGTTTGTGCAATCAATGACTCATTCTCATATTTCTCTATTTGTCTGGTTAATTTGAAATTTTTCTGAACTTCAACCAAATATGTATTATCAGCCCTTATCTTTTCATTTTGAATTTTCTCTAGTTGAGTTATGAGTTTTTCAATTTCCATATCTTTTAATGACAAGTCTCCCATAGCTTTTGACAATTGTTTTTTTGAATTTTGGCTAGTGGGCTCTGTCTCTGCTGTGGACACTGCTGCTATAGAAATTCCTGTTGTTGAAGTCACTATTGTAGAAGTTGCTACTCTAGTATTGAGTTGTAGCTCTCTTTCCTTGATTAAATTTTCCATTTCTGCTTCCATCTTTTGTATTTGTATGTTCTGCTTGACAATCATTCAAAGCATATTCTCTTTCTCCTTCTCTAACTGATTTACTTCTTGAGCCTGTGGATGTTCAGTTGTTGGAAGCCTCAATTGTTTCCTCAATGCTTGAATATCAAAATTTCTTATTTTGATTATTTCCTTAGCTACCTTTATATATTTAGGATATAATCCTAATTTTATAACTAAATCTTCAAGCCCTTTGATTTTAGTGTCTTTTGCTAGGGATGACATCTTTTCCAATTTTAATTGGGAATGAATGTTATTCAGAGAAGCTTATAGCTTAGAATCTTCCATGGCAAAACTTGTCAAAGATGAATATATCATTTCTCCTGCTTGCTTATGAAGGTCGATCTAATCAATAGGATGTATTTTCTTGGTGTCAAATGAAAACACAGAAGTTTTATAATCTTCAACACTTTTAGGCACAAAGACCTTTGATTCCAAAAATGCTAATTGGAATTGACCTTTTTCACTATCAAGGGAAGAAAGTAATCTAGTCTGAGTTGTAGAAGATTGCTTCCAAAACTTTGCATATGTGAAAGTCTTTAGGGCCTCATTTTTCATCTTCATTTCTAAGAACTTTGCAAAAATATGTTGTTGTAATGAAAAAGGAGATTGTGTTGATAGTAAAACCATAGTAACCTCTTCAGAATTTTGATCTTCTGAAGATTCTTCATCAAGATTTATAGTTTTCCTCCTTTTTAATACTTCAAATGTTGATTTTTGTAACTCTAACCCTATTGGATATATACTTTCTCTTGGTCTCTTTAGATCTTTTTTGTCATCCTTAGAGTTTCCAATGTTGTTTGACTGGAAATTGGCTCCTCAATCTCCTACAATGTATTCTCTGCCCATTCTTCCTTGTTGGCATATTGCTCAATTTCAAGTTTTTCCACATGCATATATGGTGCAAATTTATAAGCAATTCTCATTGATGAGATTACTCCTAATGGATCATATGACCAACTAAAACTCAACTTAAACTTCATCTAGCTCAATAAGTCATTGACTTCCTTTTCTGTAGCTTTAGTGTTGACTATGAATGGACCAACCTATGCTTTCAATTTAAACTGAGCTTTTTGTTTTCTGGAAACAAAATGAACCTCATCCATGTTCATCATCTGTCTAATGTACTCGAGTGAAAAAATCCTCATGGGGAGAAACACTGGCAATTTATATGGTTGAAGCTCGCAGCCATAAATCATGATTTCAGTGAAATTCTTGTATAAATACCCCCTAGTGTGCTCACTAAGATGAAAAATTCTCTTGATATATGTGGAAACCCTGGGGACTACATCATCATTTAAACAAACAAGTAGCTATATACAAGAATTGATTAACAAAATCACTGAAAGAAAACTCTTCAAAGGTTTTTCTCACTAAAGATGTCCAATGGATCATTGGCTGAAGTTTAACTTCAGCATCCAACTTTTGTAAAGGAAAGTTGATTCTTTCTGACTGATGATATAATAACAAGTAAACCAAGACTGAATGATGCTTTAGTGCTCAACTTTAAAAATTGATCATGAATTACATCAGAAAGAAACTGACTATGGTTGAACATAATTGAACGTTTTTTATCAGAAGAGAACATTGATAGAAAGCCCAAAATGACTTCATCAACCCATTTATCACTAGGATATCCTAACAGATAAGACACTATGGAGATAACCTACCTAGACATATCAGGAAATATTGCAAAGGGATAAGGTGAGTTATTTCTGGGTAATTCTGAGTTTTCTAGTAAAAATGACTCAAATATGTGAGCTCTCTGTGAGAAAGAAAGTTTTTGATAGATTTCCATTAGAGCATCAAAAGAAAAAGGGTGTAAAGAGTCTTGAGGATTTAGCTAGAGGGCTTGGAAAATTGACTCAGCTATTATATGGAAAATAGTTTCATTGTTCTAAGCGATTACAACTCTTTGGCTAGGAAGATATTGGGCTCCACACCATGTGACGAATTCTAGAAAATGATGAGTTTGAGGGAAACAAAATTGGGGTAGTAGGGATTCCCAAAAACATAATTCATCACTGGTGTCTTTGTACTTTTGAAATGCCCAATTGTGAAGTTCGTACAGATCGAATTCACAATTGGTCTCTACAATTTTAAACTGAGTGTCAACTAGTGGGAGTTCGTCCAAGTTAATGACAGGGGCAGTAGAGGATTATCTATAGGCACTTTCAATTTTCCTTTATGGGAAGCCATTAGGAAAACAAAATTACTAAGGAAATTTATAGAGAGTTACCTGAAAATGATGACAATTGGAAGTCGTTGTTTGTTGGGATTTTGCTTCCAGTGTCATTGTGAGAATTGCAGTGACAGGTAGAATTGTAAAATGGTCGATTTGAAAAGGATAATAGTGTTTATTAGGAACCAATAATAGTTGTTTTATTAACTTGATCGTTATTGGCATGGGGGATTAAAAATGAATGAACATTAGCGGGAGATAAGACTGAGCAACAGTCATTTGGTAATTTTAGCAGGAGGGATAGCAGTGGCTATATGTAGCGAGATGTTCGCGGGTGGTGAAAATAGTGGGAAGTATGAATGGCCGAAGAGTATTTTGCAGTGGGGGGGGTGGAGATGGTAAGCAGTATTAAGCGAAGGGGGACCTCAATTGTTGTGGGCCTACCATGTAGGGAAATCGGATTACATGGAATCTGCTTTTTGGACACCCCCCCCCCCTTCATTATCGTTCGGGAATGTGGGGGTTCCCGCTATTGATCGGGGGTCGTTGATCTAGGCGGGCACGATCTTAACCATTGAACATTGTGCCTTTGTTAACTATTGACAGGAGGCGGTCATATCAATTTATGCAAATCGACAATTTATTTTAAAACATGAAATATAATAAACAATGGTGAGCGACATTTAAACATGCATGCTATTATTGGGATATTTATTCTTTTATATTTTTTTCTATACCTTTTATTCTTTCTTTGTTTTGACTTTTTTTTTAATTCTCTTTTCTTTTCATTATTTTATTTCTTTTTCTAGTTTTTTGTTTTTTTATTTTTATTTTTTCATTTTCTCTATTTATTTTTTTTGAACATAAAGGAAAAACTACAAAATATTAATAGGGTAAAAATAAGTTACAACATTAGCTCCATTTGGGGACTACTTCCCCCTGTGGGATGCAGAGAACTTGCAGATCCATGTGCCTTCTCCTCGGGCTATGGAGTCTTTGTTGTGAAAATCACACTTGTTGCTGAAATTTAAAGAAAATTGGAAATTTACAATGATGATGATTGCAAACATTTAATACTGAATATAATGCTTGAGGTATTTCCCATTGACTGGAAATGAGGAATATTGTCCTTCCAGGTTCCGTAAAATGAATGTATTGTTACCCTTCACTTCTGCAATGTTGAAAGGTCCCAACCATAAATTATCAAACTTTCCATGCTTGCCTCTTTCCTCTCTTTTGGCATCCCATCTCAGCACTAGATCTCCTTGTTTAAAATCTCTTTCTCTAGCCTTCCTATCAAACAAACTCTTCATTTTATCTTGATATTGTCGAAGTTTATGTTGAACTTCATCTTTGTCCTGATTCAGCTCAATGATATGATTGATCCTTCTTGAAAAATCATTTGCTTCTTCATATGACTCTTGCAAAAACTTCATAACTAGAAATGCTAACTGTGTAGGGAAAATTGCTTCAATTCCATATACAAGTTGAAAAGGAGATTTACCAGTAGATATTTTAGGTGAAACTTTGTTTTCTTGCACTTCATATTTGAGATGACTATCCCAACTTCTTTTGTGATCTACCAATACTTTCTTAATGACTTTAATCGAACTTTTATTTGATGATTCTGCCAACCCATTACCCTATGGATAATAAGGTGTAGAATGATGTAATGTAATCTGATATTTCTGACATAATTCTATCATTTTGATACTACTGAAAGCTTGAGCATTATCTATAACAATTTGTCTTGGGCAACCAAATCTGGAAAAAATGTTTTCTTCAATGAATTTTATCACCATTGTATCAGTTGCATTTTTAATAGGAATTGCTTCTACCCACTTTGTGAAATAATTAGTGGTTGTTAATATCCATCTATGTTGATTGCTGGAAGTTGGAACTATTTCACCTATGAAATCTAATCCCCATTGTAAGAAAGGAGCTTCAATTGAAACTAGAACAAGGGGAAGTGTTGCTAGCCTTTGTTTTCCAACAAATATCTGACATGGGATACAACTCCTCACCTTTTCTCCAACCTGTGCAAACAATTTGGGCCAATAGAAACCTTCTCTCAAAATTTTATATGCAGTTGCCTTCCAAGCATAATGTCCTCCACAAATGCCTTCATGAAACTGCTCAATTACTCCTTCAGTTTCACTCTCAGTCAAACATAATAAGAGGATATTCAAAGGATCCTTCCAATACAAATTTGCATTTATTATACAATACTTCATGGCCTTGAGTCTAAGAGATATGCATTGATTCTTTGTGAATTCAAGAGGATACTCAAAATCACGAAGAAAATGCACTATGTCTTTGTACCAATCTGAAAGTAAAAAAAAAATCATCAATATGTAAAGGAAGAGGAATAGGAACTGCACTGGAAGAAGGTTCTTGTGGATTCTTCTCACCTAAAATCTGAGAAGGTTCTTGTGGATTCTTCTCACCTAAGATCTGAGAAGGTTCTTATGTATTATTCTCACTTGAGATCTGAGAATATTCTTGTGGATTCTTCTCACCTGAGATCTGAGAAGGTTCTTGTGGATTCTTCTCACCTGAAATCTGCATGATAGTGTTGATACCAAGTATTTTACAATTTGATTCAACCAGAAGTTTAGCTAAACCTTGTCCTTTCACCAACTTGGTAGGTTTGATGTCTAGATCAAACTCAAGTATCTTAGCAATCCATCTTCCCCTCTTTCCATCTATATTAGGTTGAGTTAGAATTATTTTTACTACATTTTTGGGAACATAAGAAATTATAGGAGAATGTAAGACATAAATCCTAAATGCTTTCAAAGCTTGTACCAAGGCATAAGCTTGTTTCTCTATGATGTCATATCTTAGTTCAACATCTCTCATAACCTTACTAAAAAAGGAAATTGGTTGCTCATATTGATCATCATTTCTTTGCAGTAAAATAGCTGCTATGGTAGTATCTGAGGCAAAGGAGAAGATACTAAATTTTTTGTGTAATCTGGACTAGCTAGTATTGGGGCTTCTGAAATTTCCTTCTTGATCTGTGAAAAAAGAATATCTAGCATGTATTGTCCATTTAACTTCATGGTCCTTTTTAAGCATATCAGTAATATCTTTCACAATCTCAGCATAATTAGGTATAAATCTTCTCAAGAAAATTATTTTTCCTAAAAATGATTGAATTTCCTTTTTGTTTCTAGGTAAACTAATTACCTGAATTGTTGAAACTCTTTTTGGATTGATAACAACTCCTTCCTTTGAAATTATATGTGCTGATGACTTTCCTTCTTTCATTAAAAAAAGTGACTTTTTAGGATTAAGAGAAATCTCATATTTTTTGCATCTTTCAAAAACTTTCCTCAAGTGTTTCATGTGTTTATCATCAGAATCAAAAAACACAGTTAAATCATCAAGATAAATGATAATGAATTTATTTATCTTACCAACAAATTCCATAACCATTTCTCTTTGAAATGTTGCTCAACGTTGATTAAACGAAATGGAATCTTAGCATACATACATGTACATAAATGGGAATCTTGAATAACCAGAATCTGGTTATATCCAGAAAAGCCATATAACATTGAAATCTTGTTAGAACCTGATACTCTCTAAAGTAATTGGTCCATATTTGGTAATGGATAATTGTCCTTTAAAGATAATTTGTTCATATTTATAAAGTCAACACACAGTCTTATTTTTCCATTTGTTTTCCTCACAGGCACTAGGTTAGCTATCCATTCAGAATATCTTAAGGGAAAAATTATCTTTGCATCCAATAGCTTCTTTACTTCTTTCTCAATGATTGAAACAAGATTGGATTTATTCTTCTTAATTTCTACCGAAATGGTTTAGCTTCTAGTTTGAGAGGAATTTTATGTTCAATAATTGTTGTCATATGTTTTCAATTCTTTGTATGACCATGCAAATACATCTCTGTAATGTTTAAAAAGATTGATATATTTGTCTTTCATTTATTGAGGCAATGATGCTGAAATTTTAACATTTTTTATTTCTTTAGAAGTACCAATATTACATTCCTGAGAATCTTCTTGCTGTGAATTTAGAAATGAAGTTTTTGAGACATCATTATGATCAAAAAGTTTTTCAAGGGGAACCAACCCCTTTGGGATGTAATTATTTGATAATTGAATGATATCATGATCAACAATTTTATGTTTTAAATGTGAATCTGAATCATCCTCATTTGATTTGATTTCATCAATATTTTCTTCTTCAACATGTAAAGCAGAAAATTCATCTATTGCTTGTAAAAAAAAAAATAACTCATCATCTTCAAAAACTTTCTAGTGTTTCAGATTGTCAGGAATGGAAGGTTTGTACTTTACTTCAATTTGATAATGTAATTGTAGAGGATCGGGTATTTTGAAAGAACTAGCAGAAATTGTCAAAGCATCAGCATCGATATTTTCTTCTCTTGGGATTGATGTGATATTGAAGGCTTGAAAAAATTCTACACAATCCCAAACTTCATTTCTATAATCTTTGAGCCTATGATGCTTAGTTTGACAAATATTTCTGATATGTTTTACAATCAACTCTGAATCACCATATACTAACAAGTTTTGAACTTTTAGACTCTTAGCGAACTCCAATCCTAAAATTAGGGCTTCATTTTCTGCCACATTGTTATTGACTTCAAAATCTAATTTAAAAGTTTGGGATATATTTTTCTTATAAGGAGAAATAAGTACAATTCCAGCCCCAACCCCATCTTTAGAAAATGCCCCATCAAAATACATTTTCCAAATGTCAGTGTTTGAAAAGTGAGGTGTATTGACAGTTTCTTCAATGTTGATTTGAGGATTTGGAAGATCATTAGCAGCCAAAGTAAAGCATCCAAAGTCTTGATCAATTGCATAAATGGGATGATTAATTGCTTGATTTTCTTTACAAACTGTATTGATAAATCTTACTTCTTTGTATAGTCTTAAATGTTCACCTCCATAAACTGGGATTGTAGCATAGGACATGTCCATTTGTAGACTTCCTCCCAACTTAGCACAACAAGATCTTGACAATAACATTCCAAATTTTGGGGGAATATCTATAACAACTATGTCCAAGACTATACTTCACATGGATCTGAGCAAGTGTTACAACTAAATCCTTAATTAATCCCAAGCAAGGTACTTTCTTGGAATCAAAAGTATACAGATCATGATATGGTCTAGTGATTTGCAATTGAAGTTGATCCATGATTACTTTAGGCATTATATTATGGGAAGCACCAGAATCTAACATACAATTGTATAAAAGGTAATCATGAACTTTCAAAGTGACATAAAAAGGAGGTACGCTTTCATCAATCATATATGAACTAGGACCAAAAACAACTGAAGGTTTTTCATCCTGTAAACTAATGACATCCCCCTTTGCATCAACACTTGAAGATTGAATCCATTTAGAGACTTGATGTTTATAACCTAGATTTTTGGAGAGTTCAGATAATGGAATTGGAATTTTAACTCTTTCTAACTCTTTTTCAACATTAAAAATAGTTGGAACAGATTTTTCAGAAGTATTATGTTCTTGTAATTGATTTTGTGGTTGAATTGATGATGTTTGTGTTTCAGTTGCTTTTACTTGAGGTTCATCAAAGGTAACTTTTTTGACCGGTCTACTAGGTCCTAGTCTCAGTCTTAAGTCATACCTTTTATTTAGTTCAGTAATGAGGAATTCAGAAAAAATCTTGATACTTGGAAATTTGGGAGTTTTCTTGATTTTGAATTAGAGACTAATCTTGAATGATTGGAACAATAGCATTCTGAGATGATGGATCTTCAAAATAATTGATATCATTTGTATTAATAGGAATAGTTTCTTCAAGATCTTGATCATCAATCATTAAGGGAGGTTGAATTTGTTGATCAGTGTTTGGTCTTTGTAAAATTTGAGGTTGAAAAGGTCTTCTATATTGAACTTGTGGTCTATTTGCAACTTGTTGGGTTACTCTCAGTTAAGAATCCATTCTTGATATTTTGTTAGAAAAAATTCTAAGTAAAGAGGTTATTTCATCATTTTTATGTTCTTCATCTTTAGTTTTTGATGATGAGGTGCTTTCCTCTCTAGCTTTCATTTTATTTTCATCCTTTTTTCCTTTACTTTCAATTTACTAGATGTTGACCTATTAGCTTCGACTTCAATTACATTAGTTTGCATGTCTGCTAAAGTTCCATATTTTCTCTCTCTAAGCATTACAACAAAATCATCTTCTAATGCTTTGGAAAATCTAACTTTAGCAGCAGTAATTGGATGTTTACAATCTGGGGCATATTATTATAAATTTTATTGAATATCTTAATGAAATCAGCAACAAGTGATGTAGGTTGATCTCTAAAAAGTACCAGTGGCATGGTAAAAAAGCTCAAAACTAAAAGTGGTAGAATCTGGATAAACTTAGCATCATATCGAAGTTCTCGTCATCCTGATTCCAACATTGTGAACGACACTCGAATCTGAGCTCGTATGAAGAAGTTAGAGAAAGTTAAATTTCATGTTTCACTTGGACATGTGGTAGGAGAAGATGACATGGCAGAACTCTCAGTGAACGGGGAAGAGCCAAGTGGCAGGCCGCCATTGGCCCCGCATATCATAGATCACAGTAGGAAGACATCGTGGCTTAACAAAATCAGCCCCAAGAAAGTCAGGGTTGCGATGCGATAAATCGTAATCGCGGATCACAAGGAGGGAAGAGTTAAAGAATCAGCCCCGAAGCAAGCCAGGTTGCGATGCGATATATCGCATCGCAAAGTTAGTTTGTGATTTGAGATATCGCAATTGCAGTTCACAAAGGGAAGCAGTTGCATAGAGTACCACCCCGGTCCCACCGATTGCGATTTGCAATGATTCTTATGGACCCGATATATTATGTATTGTGGTCTAACAGTCTGTCGGGTCTGCCTTTATCGCAGGCCGCTTGTTGTAAAGGCACGGGTTTGTCTGCCGATAGAAACAACCAATTGAAAATATAGATTCAAGCATCGATGTTCAAATATGTTGGGATTAATGTGTGGTTAAGAGGTTTTGGGGTTTTTTCCATATATGAAAGGTTTGTCACCTGCATGCTATCCTAGGCCCGAGAACCTTGGTGTAGGAATTGTCGCTTGATAAACTTGTTGTTTTTTCAAGAACTTCTTAGGGATTGAGGAGTTAGCCACCACCTAATATAAGGGACTGTCCACATCGGAAAAAAGGAGGAGATTGGCATAGTTCAGAAACCACTGAACATCAGTAACGTGACCTAGCAGCTAACCGGGACCTTGCCCTAAGCAGCAGCGAGGTTCCGAGAGGGTGAAAAAGTCTTATTTCTCCGAATTGGTTGTTCGGATAAGCAATTCTACACGATTTTTTGCCAGGATTTCAGTGGTATTGTTTGTTTCTAAAGTTGGGATCTCCATTCTTCATCCATCTTCCATCTTGGAGGTATAAGTATTGTAAATTAATGTTGCTTGTACGTTTATCTCTTTTTATGTCACTTAATGAAAGAAGGTCTCCGCACTATTAAGCAGGGCCCGGAGACGTAGTCCAAATTGGATGAACTCCGTAATCAAATCTTTGTATCATGGTTTCATGCTTATCTTGTTATTTCTACATTGTTTTATGTGCTTTTAAGTTCCATGGTCAATAAGCTTTGTTTCATGTAATTCTAATGCATCTATAAGTAAAAGATCTTGGATCAAGTTTTGTATTAGAGCAGGTATTTTTTTATGTGAATTGCATACCCGGAACAAGCTGTGAAATGGCAAAGGAAATCTTGAGTTCTTTGATCCTAAAGAAAGACGTGCACAATGAAGAAGAAACATGGAAAATGTAGAAGCTCATGGGGAAGAGGAACAAAATTTCCGCAAGGTATTCTACAATATGGCAAAGAAAGTGGACAAGCTATTTTCAGAGTATGAGAAGGGACTTGGGCACAAGAAGCATGATGTCGATGACAATAGATCAGCAAATCATGAAGGTGGTGGAGAAGAGCCTCCTCCCTCTACTTCTTCAAGTGATAGTTCTCATCACTCTAATCATGATTCCAAACATACATCTAAGAAATTGTTCTTCAAGCTAGATGTAAAGTTTGACCTGCCCATGTATAATGGAGAGTGTAGTGCAAAAAAATTTAATAATTAGATAAGACAGAGAGAGGTCAATTGTCAGATTCATAAAATCGAAGAAAATGAGGCAAATGTCCAATTAGCACATCTTCAAATGAGTGGCACTGCTCTCGTTTGGTGGGAGAGAAAGTTGCAGAAGGGCAACAAAAATTCGAGTAACCTTCTTTCCTCTTCATCCAGTTTTATTTCTGCATTGAAAGACCAATTTTACCCTTTGGGTTATAAAAAAAAGCACTAATGGAATGACAATATCTAAGGCAAGGTAAAGGCCAAAATGTGCAAATATTCAATGAAGAATTTCGGAAACAAGCATTGAATTTGGGCATCTCATTAGATTCGCCCGAGACTGTAACTAAATATGTTGGTACGCTAAATAGTTACATAAGACACTCATTGTTATTGTTCGAGCCTACTACAATTGATGCGGCCAGCGTAAAGGCCATTCATCTTGAAATTTGAGGAAAGAATGACAGAGATGATCAAGCCAAGAAAACACCGTTCACAACTCAACATGGCAAATTCCAGAAGAAAGGCAAGGGGAAGGATAAGAAGACCGTTGCAACCAAGAAAGAGGACGGAGCAATGCCATCTTGCACTCATTGTAAGAGAGAAGGTAATGATGAGGACCACTGTTGGGAGCTACATCTGGAGCATTGATAAGTGTGAAGTGGGCCTTTCAGTGGGGAGTAAACCAGCAAAAATCCTTCGGCATGCTGAAAGCAAAGATCAGCGCAGCACCAGTGCTAGCCTTACCTAACCTTTAGCAACCTTTTGAGATTGAAACAAATGCCAGCAAATATGCCATGGCCATTGTATTGATGCAACAAAGGAAGCCTGTATGTTACCATTCAGAGACTTTCTCCCAGGCTGTTGTGAATTATCCCACGTACGACAAGGAGTTGTTCGCCTTCGTTCAGAGTGTAAAAAAGTGGAAACACTACCTGATCAGAAAGGAGACCATCATCCATACGAATCATTACCCTTGTAGTACCTTCAGTCACAGACCAAGATTCAAGAAGCCCTTTGTGGAGTACTAAAGAAGGTATGTTTTTGATGATTATTTCAGTGTCTTTTCATTAGAACTTACAAACCTTTTGCATCATGAACTAGGAAAATGATAAAGAATTGTAATAAAACATGTGAGATTAATATGCAAGATGAAAACGCTGACAATTGTCATTTCCTTATGCAGGAAGGAGAAAAAACGAGAAGTTGCCATTCCAAAGGAAAGGACAAGGACGGGTTAACCATTGTCCCTTTGACGGGAGACCGTATGCAAACAAGGCAAAGCAAATCAAAGTGAATCAGCCCGAGAAAGGAAGTGGATATATCAGCTCGGTGCAGGAGAGAAAAGAAATGACTGAGGACTAACGGTTCGGTGCATCCCTCAGGATCCTTGATCCTAAGGGATCTTTGTTTTATCTTTTTCTGCACTTAGATATCTCCGCCGTCACCCTTATAAAAGGGGCAACACTGTTAGCTCAGGAGGGAGTTATATACGGTTATGCTTTTATGTAATTTCTTTTAAGATCAAAACTTTGATCATCGAGTCTCGTTAAGAACTGGTTTATTGTAATTTTGCTTTATGCATTAATACAAACTTGGTTACTATTTCATCTCTGAGTCTGGAATAACTTCAAACGGTGTACCCCGGGAGGCTAAGGGCCCGGCCCTGGAGGACACTTGCTCCTGTATTATTACGTTTGGTTTATGCGTGGTTTGCTTATCGACGTTATTTGGTAATCTGATGTGTTTTATAAGTTTACATCACATGCTCTGTTATGTTTAATTTATTAAGGTTTCTACAGACAAAACTATTGTATTGACTTTGCATCATATTACTGTTCTTTTAGGAGTTGATATAATACTTCTAGTCTTTACATAATACTATTACTATTCCATTACAGAGCCTTTGTGCTATGCACTTGTTCATTAACGTTACGGAATTCATCTTGGAAGTTATGTTCTTTGCGATTGTTGGATTTATGAACAATGTTGTTCTATTTTGAAATGCAGTCGTATTCTTTCTAACTGAGATCGATACTTGGATCAGATTACTATTTAAGTGTGTTGTGTGCGTATATGGTTTTCAAGCGTTGTTCCATAATTTATCAGTAATCAGTGTTGTTCCATTGGTGTGTGTTATTCAATCCACCCTTAAGAGTGAAAGATTGTCGTTTGATTCCTGTAGATTATGATTAATGCATTTGATCTGATAGACTAAGATGTTACTGCTTGTGAGACTTAGTTGTTGTTCTATTTCTTAGCTGCTGTTCCATTTCAGATTTGTTGTTCCATTTCAGATTTGTTGTTCGATTTCTTAATTGTTGTTCCATTTCTTATCTGTCGTTCCATTTCTTGGTATTGGCGTGAAGAACGATCTCAGGCTGTAGTGAGCATTGACATCTATTGTCCGGCTCCCAGATCCACGATCTGTTCTCTGATTTCCTTTTCCATCAGTTTCCAAAGGGATGGGTTATTTCTACCGAACCCTTGACTGATAAGTTGCTTAGTCTTTTGAATGTGTGATTTAATCTTTTGAAGTAGTTAAGCTGTAGACAAGCATCTGTTTACTCTTGTATTTCTGAACACTGTACTACTAGCATTACTCTAGAAAATGATAGCCTCAGACTGAGACACTCTTTGAAATAACAAAACGTTCCCGAATTGACATATTAATGTGAGGTAATTAGAGGTGAAAGAGACCCTTTTTATAGCTCTACATTTTGGCGTCGTTGCCGGGGAAAGAGTGTAGCCATTTGTTCTTTTTTTCAGAGTAGTGTACGAACCTGCTAGGGAAGAATTGGGTTTTAAAATGGAAGATAAGAACCTACGTTTGGAACATGTAAAAGCCCTGCTCCTCTGCCCGCTTTCCTACAGATTTGCTGCTGTTTTGTTTGAGTAGAATTTAGTAGTTAATTTGAGTGCATGACTAAGCAGAAAAAGCCAGAAAAAAATTCCAAACCTCTACCCAAGCCAGAAAAAGCTAAGGGGCCGGTGACCCTTGGCCGACCAACCTTCATAGATGAAATCTACAAGAAAGAAAAATCTCAGCCCTCAGTAGGACCCAGGAAAGTCATTTCTAAACAGCCTACTAGTTCCCTTCAGGCCACAGGATCACCATCTGTAGCCTTTGCTGAGGTGCATAGTCAAACTAAAGAGTAGGACTTTCAAGAAATTGAAAATTCTACTCCAGAACTATTGCAGGAAGGGAATTTCAGTAATCTTTGCGAAGGAGGAGGAGAGATAGGGGAAACCGAGGAACCGAGGTCTCCTCTCGAGACAACTCAGCCATTGAACAGCCCAGACAAGGGAAGTGCTGCAAAAATCATCTTTGAAGAAACTCAATCTCCTCAAACATTAGGCACTCTCATTATCCCAGATAGAGGAAGTGCTATTAAAACTATTCCTGTTAAAGCCATTCCCTCTCAACCTAGGAATACCCTCCTAGATATCCCAGAAGGTTATTGGCATATATTCGACCCAATGGCTCAAAACCAGCCAAACACTCAAACCTCTACATTACAATACCCCATAGTGGATTCTGCAGCAAATGCGCCTATGAAAGCAATCCCTCTTCAACATATCCCTACATTCCACGGTCTTACATCAGAAGACCCGGATGCATTTTTATTTGAATTTGATGTACTGTGCAAGGGATATGATTACACCACCGACCCCCAGAAACTGAAACTATTTCCCTCTACACTAAAAGGGGCTGCTTTAAGATGGTTTATGGGATTAGGTGGCGGGGTTATAAATAACTGGGATCAAATGAAAGAATCTTTTCTAAAAAAATATCAGGACTATTGCAGGTCTAGAGAACTGAAGGACGAAATATTCCAGATGACAGCTAGACCAAACGAAACATTAGAGGAGTATGTGGAACATTTTCAGTATAATCTTCAAAGATCTCCTTATGCATCACTACCTTTACCTGATAATGTGTTAAAAACAGCATTAATAAGGGGCATGAAGGAACAATGGATTGAAACATTAAACATTATGGGAAAAGGAGATATTTATCAAGAAAATTTTGCTGACATTATTGATTTATGTATCAGGAGCTCGAGAGGCAGCACAAGAGTAAAACCAGCAGAACATGATCGGTTTGTAAGAGATAATAAAATTTCGACAGAAGGAGTAATGCGTGTAGAAATTGGAAATTTATTGGAAAATTTTAAAACTGATATACTAGGGACACTAACTACACAACTTGATATTATGCAGGCCAAACAGAAGCAAATGGAGGCAGAACAGAATTTGGCAATCTTCTGTCCCCGATGCAGGAAAAAGCATAGCCATAAGGAGTGTCCACTGGATGCAGTCCAAACATGTACCATCTGCACAAAAGATCACCGTACGGAAAGCTGTCCCTCACTTCCTGGATTGAAAGCAGTATATAAGGAAGCAGAAGAAGAGCCAGAATCGGTGTATTTGCTCAACCAGCGCCGTCAGTGGCAGCCGAGACAATCTGGTATGTTTCCAGACCCAACTTCTTCTTTTCAGCCTCTGCAGTATAATGCTCAACAATATAATATGTGGCAAAGTCAATCCCAATCCCCGTTTCCAAACTGGTCACCGCAGTCGTTTCCTTCCTCAAACCCGTGGCTGAATCAGGCAAGCCAATCTGGTTGGCCGAATCTTCCTTATACTCCACCATATTGGCAAAGTAACTCATACCCACCACAATGGACTCCCCCTACTTCACAAAGTTCAGCCTGGCAGGAAAACTAGCAGAGACCGATGCATCAGCCAATAGGAACCATTCCGCTCCCTCAACCTACACTGCCAGCCTTACAACAAAATCCCCAGTCTAATCTGAGACCGCAACTCCCAGCCCAACCCAACCCCAATCCAAATAACAGACCGGTCCAATCTGTCCAAATCATAGAAACACCAGAGATAGGAGCCGATCTGAGGGAGTGTAATGATCTTCAGCTAAGATCTGGGCGTATTATTGAAACCGAGGGAGATAAGATAGTTCAGGTTGAAAATCAGTTACCCAGAGAACATCTGTCACAAGAAGAGGATGTGAATAAACAACAAACTCATAATCAAGCAACCACATCCTCTCCCCCATTCCCAGAACGATTAATCATACCTAGACCTATACAATATCCCGACATTCTTGGAGAATTACAAAATTTGTACATAAAAATTCCATTCCTCCAAGCCATTCAAGACATCCCGATATATGCAAAAACTATCAAAGAATTGTGTGTAAAGAAACCAAGGAGGAATATAACAAATAATCCAAGAGTCCAAGTAGTTGGCACTCTATCTGACTTATTATCAGGAAAAGAAACACCCATTAAATACGAAGACCCAGGAAATCCAATAGTAACTGTGCAAATTTATGGTCAGACCCTTCCCAATGCCTTAGTTGATCTAGGAGCTGCAATCAATATCTTAACAACCACTACTTGCCAAAAGCTAGGCATTACATCTGTAGAACCCACCTCTACCTTGCTAGAATTGGCTGACCAATCTGTGGTTAGGTCGGAGGGCACACTACATGATGTCATGGTCTCTTTTGATTCCTGGGAATATCCAACCGATTTTTTGATAATAAATCCCAAAACCCGACTTGATGGACATCCATTTATTTTAGGTAGACCTTGGCTTGCCACTGCCGATGCTTATATTGGCTGTCGGCAA
Source organism: Pinus tabuliformis (assembly GCA_031772625.1). Taxonomy (NCBI): domain Eukaryota; kingdom Viridiplantae; phylum Streptophyta; class Pinopsida; order Pinales; family Pinaceae; genus Pinus; species Pinus tabuliformis. The sequence continues at coordinate 1,130,689,869 of CM062811.1, read as the reverse complement.
GGAAATATGACCATAACCAGAGGACCAAATATCAAGAACTTAGTTCTATATCCTCCAGCGCAGCCAAGTGTCACAATAATCAAAACTAATAGGCACCCTGTATCATACCTTACTGATAACATTAGATCTCCATTAACTATACAAGAGGCACTTGATTTCAAAGACCAAACAGAAGACGATGCCATTAATAATTTTATTAGTCAAACTGAACTCACATCCCGTACACAATGTCACATGATAAAGGCAGCATTTGATAACGAATTAGAAGAAGATCCTCTTAAAGATACACATGATCAAACAATACCTGTTACCTCTGTTGCAAATAGTAAAATTGTGGAAATTGAACCGGGAAAAACCTTAAACATTAATGCCAACCTCACATCCGAACAAGAAATGAAGCTCATCCATTTGTTAAGGAAATATAAAGAAGCATTTGCATGGGACTACCCTGATATGAAAGGAATTGACCCCCAATTATGTACACACCACATTTATATAGAAAAAGATGTGAGACCTGTTCGTCAACCTCAAAGGAGACTTAATCCTCATCTAAAAGATGTGGTAAAAGCTGAACTTCAAAAACTTTTAGATGTCAATTTCATCTATCCTATCTCTGATAGTAAATGGGTCTCTCTACTTGTGGTGGTACCAAAAAATAATGGGAAATGGAGAATCTATGTAGACTACAGAGAGCTAAATAAAGCAACACAAAAAGACCACTTTCCTCTCCCATTCATTGACCAAGTATTAGACACTTTGGCAGGAAATAAATTCTTTTCTTTCCTGGATGGCTTCAGTGGATACAATTAGATTCAGATTGCCCTTGAAGACCAAGACAAAACTACTTTTACTTGTCCTTGGGGAACATTTGCCTACCGAGTTCTACCTTTTGGCTTATGCAATGCTCCTGCCACATTCCAAAGGGCTATCCTTAGCATTTTTGCAGATTTAATAAATGAAGGACTTGAAGTATACATGGATGACTTTACACCATACGGAGATGATTTCGATCCAGCATTGGATACCCTAGAAAAAGTCCTACAACACTGCATTGCTACCAGGCTTTGTTTAAGCCACGAAAAATGCTATATGATGATGACTGAAGGACTTATCCTAGGACATTATATTTCAGCAGCTGGAATTCAGGTAGACCCAGCCAAAATCCAAATAATTTTGCTTATTCCCACTCCTACCACTCAAACAGAGGTACGCAGTTTTCTTGGATTTTCTGGTTATTATAGGAGATTTATAGAACATTATTCGCACATTGCTGCACCTCTGTATGCACTAACTGGTAACGTTGATTTTCTTTGGACAGAAAAATGTGAACATGCTTTCCAGGATCTGAAGAAGCTTGTGTCCACAGCCCCAGTCCTTCGAGGACCAAATTGGGATTTTCCATTTCAGATATCATCTGATGCCTCAGATACAGCCATTGGAGCAGTCCTTGGGCAGGAAGAGAATAAAAAACCATATGCAATTTACTACATCAGCAAAAATTTATCCCCTGTTGAATTAAACTACATTGTTACTGAAAAAGAGTTTCTAGTTGTAATACATGTTGTCAATAAGTTTAGACATTACATTACTGGATATCCTATTATCTTGTACACAGATCATTCTGCCATAAAATATCTAGCAAACAAGCCTATCACAAATGGGAGAATAATTAGATGGTTGATTTTATTGCAGGAATTTGATATTACAATCAAGGATCGACCTGGAAAAGAAAATCCTGTAGCCGATTTTCTCTCAAGAATTCCAAAGCCAATTGATGCAGCAGCAGTTGAAGACCAATTTCCAGACGAGCATCTATTTGTTGTGGCTGTTCAAACACCCTGGTATGCTGATGTTGCCAATTACCTAGCAGTAGGTAAATTACCAAAGCATCTAACCCCTAATGAGCGGAAACAGATTGTTCAGCGGAGTGCTCGATTTTCTTGGATTGGGGGCTATTTGTTCCACACAGGGGCAGACATGCATATTAGGAGATGCGTTCAAGAAGATGAAATCTTTGACATTTTAAAAGCCTGCCATGACGGACCATGTGGTGGACATTTCGCCGATCGCAGAACTGGACATAAAGTGCTGCAGACAGGGTATTATTGGCCCACGATTTTCAAAGATGCAAAGAAATTTGTCCAAGCCTGTGACAGTTTCCAGAGAGCAGGATGCCCTGGTCAGTCTGATGAGATGCCTCTGAAACCACAGCTAGTCATCGAACCATTCGAGCGATGGGCTCTTGATTTCGTTGGACCAATTAACCCATCATCAAACCAGAAAACATATATTTTGGTGGCAACAGAATATGTCACCAAGTGGGTTGAAGCAGAGGCATTGCCAAGAGCTACAGAGGACTCTGTCATATAGTTCTTGTTCCATCTATTTGTACGTTATGGCCTTCCAAGAGAAATAATTATAGACGGTGGACCACAATTTGCTGGGAACATAATAGCTGCAACACTCAACAACTATCATGTCCAGCATAAAATCACTACTCCATACCACCCACAGGAAAATGGGCAGGTAGAAAGCAACAATAAAATAATAGAAGCAATCCTAACAAAAACCATTGCATCACATAGACGTGATTGGGCTGCCAGACTACCTAAAACACTGTGGGCTTACAGAACAACATGGAGAAGCACCACTAGTTACTCACCTTATCAATTAGTGTTTGGAAAACAACCCATTTTCCCCATAGAATTCGAAATCCAAACATTACGAACAGCACAGGAAGTTGGCTTAGATCTAACCGAGGCACAGATTAATCGATTACAGCAGATCAATGAGCTAGACGAAATTAGGCTCTCTGCACTTCAAAACATTGCCCTAATCCAACAGCAGCGAGCTAAATGGCATGATGCTCTCATTAAAAATAAAGTCTTCCACGAAGGAGACTGGGCTCTTTTGTACGACTCCAAGTTTTAGGACTTCCCGGGAAACTCCAAACTCGTTGGTTGGGACCATACGAAATCCAGAAGGTACATGACAATGGGACCCTTACTCTAATCACTATTGACAGTTCTGGATATGCCTTCAAGGCAAATGGCCACCGAGTTCGTCTCTATCGCAAACCACTCACTCGGGAGTCCTTCTGCCAACAGCTACACCGAGACTTTGATATGGAGATTTTGGGGGAGGAAGAGAAGTCTTCCTCACCTGTAATTCATTAAGGAATTTATTTCTTTTTACAGTTTGTACATACTTTTCTTGAATCATTTTTGTACATATTTTTGAATCAACGTTTTGACGTTATTATTTTGTTGTTCCTTTTTTTTAAAAGAACAGCATTTTCTTCTGGTTGTTCCTTTTTCAAAAGAGCAAACCCCTTTCGATCAGCCGTCATTTTGTTGTAATTTGGTTCTTTTTCTTTATTTTTGTGTTTTTTTATTTTTGTCGTTCCTTTTCCAAAGGAATGGAATTTGTGTGTTTTTGCTGTTCCTTTTCCAAAGGAACAACATTTTCGATTTCTGTTGTTCCTTTTCCAAAGGAACGGCATTTGCCTGTTTTGCTGTTCCTTTTCCAAAGGAACAACGTTTTTGATTTCTGCTGTTCCTTTTCCAAAGGAACGCCATTTCTATGTGTTTTGCCGTTCCTTTTCCAAAGGAACAACATTTTCAATTTCCGTTGTTCCTTTTTCAAAGGAATGGCATTGGTATGTTATGTTGTTCCTTTTCCAAAGGAACAGCGTTTTCAATTTATGTTATTCCTTTTCCAAAGGAACGGCATCTGTGTGCTCTGCTGTTCCTTTTCCAAAGGAACAGCGTTTTCCATCTTTGCTGTTCCTTTTTCAAAGGAACAGCATTTGTGTTTTCTGTTGTTCCTTTTCTAAAGGAACGACATTTGTGGTCTTTTGTTGTTCCTTTTTCCAAAAGGAACACCACTTGCATGCTTTTTCTCTCCCTGTGAAATAGATTGTTCCTTTTGCTGTTCTAAATTAAGGATGCTTATTGCTCCTGTTCTTTCAAGTCTTTTAGAATACAACTATGCACTTATGCAATGGATACAAAATCACAACATACTGAAATCAGTCAATCATAAATCACTATCTTTATAAGAAATTGCTCTGAATTGGTAAGAGGACAGAAGGAAGGACACGCTTATTTATCATCTTTTGTTGTCATTGTTCTACTAATTCTGCTCTGATTGGTTATCTTTATCATGTTGATCCCTTTTAATCCTCTTTGATTATTATTTAGGAATAAGAGCAAAGGGTTTATATCTTCCTATTGAGATGTTAAGACTTCTTCCACCATTCCTACTCTTAAGGAGTGTTGAACCACCCTTTGTGTATAAATAGGGAAAGTACTTTATGAAAAAGAAAGAAAAAAGAGAAAACATGACTTATAAGTTGTCAAATGCAGGATAGGGAGTCTCATCAAGAGCCAGCCTACCATGATCATGAGGACGAAAGCGAAGTGGCATTCCCACTATAGCCACCACACCAGGGATATGGTCCAAAAGGTATATCAAATAAACAACCCTTGGAATAGGAGGTCTCATCACGAGCCGGCCTGCCCACTTTTCGCTCCTTCCTCGTGAATGGCATTATGGCTAACTGGTCACCAAGCCAGCATAATGGCCTACATTTTGACATCACACAACATTTCCTAAGCATACACAAAGGATCATGGTTCCATGGGTGAAATAAACAACTCTGCCAAGGTTATGGACACCTGTCGGCAGCAGAGCACTGTTAATGGTATTGAAGTCACATTATTTACACCAATAGGTAGCTATTAGCACCCTTCTGTTTCTTATACCTTAGTAATCAATCATATATTATTTCCCGAACCATATAATGCATGGACATCTATTATTACCAATCATGACAGAACAGTTGACAATGACCGCATGAGATTCTGTTTCCACGGCAGATGTCCTATCCCCCAGCCTCGCATCATATCACAGCAGTTTCTTACGTATTAAGCGATCCAACTCTACGCCTCGATTTCGATAATTCGTTGCTTTTGTAAACATGGCATATTGCCATACGCTGTTCCTTTATGACTCTACTTCAGAGCAGGCGCTGCTCCTTTATTTGACGGCTGGGACAACCTATCACATTGCGGGGGGGAGGTTAACCTCATCATTCCCTGGATTACGTGTCAGCCCACTATTCGGGAAGTTGTGTACTGGGGTATAGCATGGCTCAACGGTATACTATTTTTTTATTTTTTCTGCATGACTTGCTGTTCATAAGCCATTTCTATTGTATACTCTGCAGCATTAGATTTTGAACAAGTCTTGTGTCTGTCAGCCTCTCTGTGTTTCAACAGCACGAACAGTTGCCGTTCCATTGAGAGTTTACAGCGAAACCATGGGAGGAAGATCGATTCGGAGAGAACCGCAGGTGTTAACAGTCTCTGCTGCTGCCCGGGAAATCCTGGCAAGAGCAGGGTGGCTGACTTATCTCAACCGCTTGCAGGAGTCTAACGAGACTGTGGCAATTGAATTCTTGCAGAACTTGCAAGAAGATCACTCCATAGTGGGGGGGAGATGCATAGCAGTCACCGACGACATAATCGCAGAAGTCTCGGGACTGCCAGCCACTGGACCTATATGGACGTTAAAAAAGGAGAGATTGCAGAAGATTATAGAAATCTTCCAGGACGAAGGCCAGAGCCTGGCAATTAGAGGAAAGGGGGTTCTGCCAGCAGCATTAGGAGAGCCGTGGGCGGAATTGGAAAAGACCATTCAAAGCTACATCACCTGTGAAGGCAGAAAAGACGTGGTAAGACCACGACATCTCAAACTCTTAGTTGTACTAAAGCAAAAATGCTCTGTAAATTTACCTGCATTTTTGAATTCGTTACTTCATGACGTTGCACGGAGCATAAAAAAGGCACAGCATGTAGAGTCAGTTGTTAGTCATCATGGGTTGATTCGGTTAATAGTCAGCCATAGCCTCACCCAGCAGTAGAGCAGCTGGGAAGAGCTAATTGCCATGATAAATGGGGGATTGACCGCACCATCCCCAAAACGTAAACATGCCACCAGTACACCCGAGCGTCCAGAAAAATGTAAACATGCCACCAGTACACCCGAGCGTCCAGAAAAATGCAGGAAATCGGCAAAGCGTAAACATGCCACCGGTACACCCGAGCGGCCAGAAAACGCAGGAAATCGGTCCAGCTAGCACGGCTACGAGGGAGGCTGGAGAAGCCCCAAGAAAACACCAGCCAGCCGGTAGAAATAGAAGATGAGCAACCCCCACAGCCAGAAGAAGAGGCCGAGCAATCTGAAGAGGAAGAAGAAGCCAAGCAATTTGAAAAAGAAGGAGAAAAAGAAACTGAAACCGAAGAAGATAAATAAGAAGAAGCCGAGCAATCCGAGCAGGAGGAGGAAACGGAATAGCAGGAAGGTAGCCCATTGCAGGACCAAGTGGGAGAAGATGAATTGGCCGAAGTTTTGGCCAATATGGGTGAATATGGCCAACCTTCCAGTCCATCAAACCTCCACACCGAAAAGAAACCCCAGGAGGAAAATGCACCTGAAGAATCACATGCAAAGGAGGCAGAAGAAGAGAATCTGCTTGTTCATGATGAAAAGATGACAGGAGATGCTGAATAGGAACAATCTGTTCCTAACCAGAAGACACCAGAAGAAATTCTGGAGGAAACAGGGGCAAAAAGAGAGGTCGCCCAAGAAATAACAGAACCAGTTAGGGTTCTTGCCCTGGAACAGCCAGAGCAGAATAGTGAAGAAACACCCCAGAGAGAAAATCCGGGAATTAGTCACAGTCCAGGCCGCAGTGAACAGCCTGCTGTTCCTTCTAAGGAAATTGCGGAAATTAGGGAATTGCGAAAGGAACAGCAGAGATTACTGAATATAATAGTCCAGCTCCACCAGCAGATTAGGATTCTAAAAGCAAGGCAAAGGGTAAAAAGGACTTCGGGAAGGAAAAATGTGACCACTCCAGCAAAACCCCTCAAGGCAAAGGGGCGGAGGACTAGAATCCATCCTGTTGTTCAAAACCCTGTCGAAAACCAGGCTGTTGTTCCAAATGATGCTGAGAAACAGACTGTTGTTCCAATTGAAAAGGAACAGCAATGGACTGATATCCACGTTAAGATAGAAATGGATGAGATGTTGACCCATGATAAGGAAATTCAGATGGAGGCACCACTTTCGGGAGTGATAAGGGTTATGAACTCAAAGCAACGCAATAGGAAAGTTCAGGTAAAACTCCTGGCCTCCACTGCCGCATGGAAAAGAGATCAAAAAACGGTAACCGTACGAAATGGTTTGGAGCAAGCTCAGCAAGAAGCAGAAAAGCTTAGAGAGCAAACGGTCCCTCGAAAAAAGTATGAAGAGCTACAGTAGCAGCTTAGGAACGTCAATCTATCTGAAAGCTAGGCCTTTGAAGGGTGGCGAAGGGAACAAGAGAAAGTCACGAAGGTAACTCGTAGGTTAGATATAGTTATCAAGCATATGGATACATTGTGTTCTTTATACAATGACGTCTTAGCATGTAGAGCCCCTGCTAAGAATTATGCCTTGTTTTTACTGGAACGGTATTTGCAATTAAAAATAAAGGTTGTTAAAGCATGTGCTCCCATACAAATTAACACCGTCAATTATTTTACAGACTGCTGTAAGCACTACGGGGTAAAAGTCCAGAGACTACTGTGTGAGTTCTATTTACATAACCTTGTATTAGACCAAGAGACCGAGCTGAACCCTGGCCCTTTTGTTATATCCAATTGCAGGCATTTATTTCATTTGGGGTTATTCAAATTAAATGGCTTAAAGCCTATAATACTTTCCAAAAGCAAGAAAACAGATTAGATTTGTGGGTAAGGGCTGAGCCTAGGGATCCAGTACAGTTGTGGAGAGCACATAGAAACCTCATGAAGACTCCAGGTGTAATTGAAGCATTAGGACCCATGCATGAGGCACTCACTCGACAGGGATTAGAATACTTTTTCTTTATCAAAGACCCTATCATTGATGCAGCTAAATTTCGGTATCAAATCTCTAATCTGAATATCTAGCTCAGGGAACCATTTAAGTATGAGAATTTTAAATTAGCTACCAACCGCTTGCACCTCTATGGCGAAATCGTTTTGAGGGCAGGGCCATCCTGGTTAGGATATAGGTTCCGGAGTCCAATTATTTGGCACCCTGCACCCGGATACCAAGCCCTGTATGAGATGCCTGAGGGTCAGACATGCCATTTCTTTGAATACCTAGTTACGCATCATGGTTGTAGGCCTCCACATGAGATTCCATATCCAGCCTATTCTCTCAGTGGCTTACATGTCAACTACAATGTTTTCATGAGGGCATGAAATAGGGTAAGCAGGGGGTGTGTGGAGTACTAAAGAAGATATGTTTTTGATGATTATTTCAATATCTTTTCATTAGAACTTACAAACCTTTTGCATCATGAACTAGGAAAATGATAAAGAATTGTAATAAAACATGTGAGATTAATATGAAAAACGAAAACGCTGACAATTGTCATTTCCTTAAGCAAGAAGGAGAAAAACGAGAAGTTGTCGTTCCAAAGGAAAGGACAAGGACGGGTTAACCGCTGTCCCTTTGACGGGAGACCGTATGCAAACAAGGCAAATCAAATCAAAGCGAATCAGCCTGGGAAAGGAAGTGGAGATATCAACTTGGTGCAGGAGAGAAAAGAAATGACTGAGGACTAACGGTTCGGCAAATCCCTCAGGATCCTTGATCCAGAGGGATCGCTGTTTTATCTATTTCTGCACTTAGATATCTCCACCGTCACCCTTATAAAAGGGGCAGCACTGTTAGCTCAGGAGGGAGTTAGATACGGTTATGCTTTTATGTAATTTATTTTAAGATCAAAACTTTTATCATCGAGTCTCGTTAAGAACTGGTTTATTGTAATTCTGCTCTATGCATTAATACAAACTTGGTTACTATTTCATCTCTGAGTCTGGAATAACTTCAAGTGGTGTACCCCTGGAGGCTAAGGGCCCGGCCCTGGAGGACACTTGCTCCTGTATTATTACGTTTGGTTTATGCGTGGTTTGCTTATCGACGTTATTTGGTAATCTGATGTGTTTTATAAGTTTACATCACATGCTCTATTATGTTTAATTTATTAAGGTTTCTACAAACAGAACTATTGTATTGACTCTGCATCATATTACTGTTCTTTTAGGAGTTGATATAATACTTCTAGTCTTTACAGAATACTGTTACTGTTCCATTACAGAACCTTTGTGATGTGCACTTGTTCATTAATGTTACGAAATTCATATTGGAAGTTATGTTCTTTGCGATTGTTGGATTTATGAACAATGCTATTCTATTTTGAAATGCAGTCGTATTCTTTCTAACTGAGATCGATACTTGGATCAGATTACTATTTAAGTGTGCTGTGTGCGTATATGGTTTTCAAGTGCTGTTCCATAATTTATCAGTAATCAATGTTGTTCCATTGGTGTGTGTTATTCAATCCACCCTTAAGAGTGAAAGATTGCCATTTGATTCCTGTAGATTATGATTAATGCATTTGATCTGATAGACTAAGATGTTACTGCTTGTGAGACTTAGTTGTTGTTTTATTTCTTAACTGTTGTTCCATTTTAGATTTGTTGTTCCATTTCAGATTTGCTGTTCGATTTCTTAATTGTTGTTCCATTTCTTATCTGCCGTTCCATTTCTTGGTATTGGCGTGAAGAACGATCTCAGGCTGTAGTGAGCATTGACATCTACTGTCCGGCTCCCAGATCCACAACCTGTTCTCTGATTTACTTTTCCATCAGTTCCCAAAGGGATGGGTTATTGCTACCGAACCCTTGACTGATAAGTTGCTTAGTCTTTTGAATGTGTGATTTAAACTTTTGAAGTAGTTAAGCTGTAGACAAGCATCCGTTTACTCTTGTATTTCTAAACACTGTACTACTAGCATTACTCTGGCAAATGATAGCCTCAGACTGAGACACTCTTTGAAATAACAAAACGTTCCCGGATTGACATATTAATGTGAGGTAATTAGAGGTGAAAGAGGCCCTTTTTATAGCTCTACACCCTTCATTTCAGATGGATGGGATTTCTCCAGCAATTTCATCTTGTAATAAAATACAATAAGGGTGCCAGAAACAAAGTAGCATATATGCTTTCTCACCCTCCTATTTTTGCATCTTTATTTTTGCAAAATGCTTCTTTATTGTTAAAAAGTTATGTTGAACAATATGCTAATGATAATTATTTTAAAGAGATTTATGCAAAATTGACTCGTGGATCGCAGGTGGACAATTATTATTTGTAGGAAAAACTATTATACCACCTTGGCAAGTTCTGCATACCCATTGATGAAAGGGTACATGTAATCCGAGAGGCTCATAGCTCTCTTGCGTCTGGTCATTTTGGGGTTGAAAAAACTTTATCATTTACAGAGGTTTCATCTTTTGCCTCATATGAAAAAACATTGTGACTCGTTTTGTAAAGGGTTGTGTGTTATGTTATGTTTCAAAACCCTCTAATAGAAAACGTGGGCTCTACACACCACTCCATATTTTGAATCGACCATGGGAAAGTGTGTCCATGGATTTTGTAAGTGGTTTGCCTATGTCTAGGAAAGGTCATGACTATTTGTATGTCGTCGTGGATCATTTTAGTAAAATGTGTATTTTAATGCCTTGTAAAAAGAAGGTCACTATTGAGTAGACTGCTTATCTTTTCTTTCAGCGTGTTTGGGTCCATTTTGGGTTTCCCACATCTATTGTGTCAAACCGATACTCTCGCTTTCTTGGAGAGTTCTAGAGAATGATGGACACTAAGCTAAAAATAAGTACAGAATTTCATCCATAGACCAATGGGTAGACAGAGGTTGTCAACCGCACTGTGGTACACTTGTTACGAGGCTATTGTGGAAAACATCCCAAGTTGTGGGATGAATAGCTTCCTTATGTGTAGCATGCATACAATTGAGTAGCACATTCATCCACACAGAGCTCACCATTCAAGACGTGTTTTGGTTATCTACCAAGGGATACCTTATACATGGTATTTGGGAAAAATGAGGATGGAAATGGATGAGATTATAGGGACAAAGCATAGAATTTTATTTAGCAAATACAGGTGACTCATCAGGCAGTACAGGAGCAATTGGAAAAGAGTCAGGCTCGGTATAAAGCTCAACATGATAAGAACTGGGTTGACCATCAATTTCAAGTTGGGGACAAGGTATGGCTCCACATCAGCGAGGATAGAATGAAGGGAGAAGGGAAGAAATTTAGACCCATTTGATATTATCCCTTCACCATATCGGCAAAGACTTGAAACAATGCTTTCCATCTTGACTTTCCCACTTATATGCAAATCTATTCAGTAGTGAATGTTGAAAACTTGAAGCTTTATGAACCTCCATTGATTATGGATACCGAAGAGGTTGCACAAATTCCTACAGTGGACGTTTTTTCACTAGAGTATCTAGACAAGTTTCCCGAAGATATCATACTCGACAAGAAAACCAGAACTTCATGACGGGGAGATGTGAATTATATTCGTGTTGGCTTCAAAGGAATGCATTCAAGTAAAGCTCATTGGATGGAGAAATAAAAAGTGAGGGAGAAATTTCCTCACTTTCCAATTCACTGAAAGGGATTTTAGTGGTCCAAAATCTCTAAGTGGGGAGGATTGATCCAGGTGGATCTCTAAAAAGTAATAGTGGCATGGTAAAAAGGCTCAAAACTCAATGTGGAAGAATCTAGATAAAATTAGCATCAGATCAAAGTGCTCTTCATCCTGATTCCAATGATGCAAAGGGCACTTGAATCTGAGCTCATATGAATAAGTTAGAGCAAGTAAAAGTTCATGTTTGACTTGGACATGTGGCAAGAGAAGATGACATGGTAGAAGTCTCTATGAATGGGGAAGTGCCAAGTGGCAGGCCGCCATTGGCCCTACATATCACAGATCAAAGAAGGAAGAGGTTGCGGCTTAAGGAAATCGGCCCCAAGCAAGTCAGGGTTGCGATGCAATAAATCATAATCATAGATCGCAAGGAGGGAAGAGTTAAAGAATCGGCCCTGAAGCAAGCTAGATTGTGATGCGATATATCGCAATGGCAAAGTCAGGTTGCGATTTGCGATATCGCAATCGCAATTTGAAAAGGGAAGAAGTCGCATAGAGTACCACCCTGGTCCCATCGATTTCGATTTGCGATGATTCTTCCAGACCTGACATATTATATATTGTGGTCTAACAGTCTGTCGGGTCCGCCTTTATCGCAGGCCGCTTGTTGTAAAGGCACAAGTCTGTCCACCAATAGAAACCATCGATTGAAAACGTCGATTAAAGCGTTAATGTTAAAAGTTTTCAAGACTAATGTATGGATAAGAGGTTCTAAAGGTTTTTCCATATATGAAAGGTTTGTCACCTGCATGCTATCCCAAGCCCGAGAACCTTGGTGTAGGAACCGCCACTTGATAAACTTGTCGTTTGTTCAAGAAGTTCACTGGGATTGAGGAGTTAGCCACCACCTTATATAAGGGACTGTCCACATCGGAAAAAAGGAAGAGATTGGCATAGTTCAGAAACCATTGAACATCAGTAACCTGACCTGGCAGCTGACCAGGACCTCGCCATGAGCAGCAGGGAGGTTTCGAGAGGGTGTAAAAGTCTTATTTCTCTAAATTGGGTGTTCATATAAGTGATTCTGCATGATTTCTTGCCAGGATTTCAATGGTATTGTTTGTTTCTGAAGTTGGGCTCTCCATTCTTCTTCCATCTTCCATATTGGAGGTATAAGGATTGTAAATGAATGTTTATTGTACTTTTATCTCTTTTTACGTCACTTAATGAAATAAGGTCTCCCCACTATTGAGTAGGGCCCAAATAGTCCAAATTGGATGAACTCCGTAATCAAATCTTTGTGTCATGGTTTCATGCTTATCTTGTTATTTCTGTATTGTTTTATGTGCTTTTAAGTTCCATGGTTAATAAGCTTTGTTTCATGTAATTTTGATGCATCTATAATTAAAAGATCTTGGATCAAGTTTGGTATCAGAGCAGGTCTTTATTGATGCAAATTGCATGAGTATATGCTAAACCGAAACAAGCTACGAAAAGATGAAGGAAATCTTTAGTCCTTTGATGCTAAAGCAGGATGTGCACAATAAAGAAGAAACATGGCAAATGAAGAAGCTCGTTGGGAAGAGGAACAAAATTTCCACAAGGTATTCTACAATATGGTAGAGAAAGTGGACAAGCTATTTTCAGAGTATGAGAAGGGACTTGGGCACGATAAGCAAGATTTCAATGACAATAAATCAGCAAATCATGAAGGTGGTGGATAAGAGCCTCCTTCCTCTGCTTCTTCAAGTGATATTTCTCATCACTCTAATCGTGATTCCAAACATACATCTAAGAAACGGTTCTTCAACCGAGATGTAAATTTTGACCTGCCCTTGTATAATGGAGAGTGTAGTGCAGAAAAACTTAATAATTGGATAAGATAGATACATGTCTACTGTCGGATTCAGGAGATTGAAGAAGATGAGGCAAAGGTCTAGTTAGCATATCTTCAACTGAGTGGCACTACTCTCGTTTGGTGGGAGAGAAAGTTGCAGAAGTGCAGCAAAAAGTCGGGTAACCTTCTTTCCTCTTGGTTTAGTTTTATTTCTGCATTGAAAGACCAATTTTCCCTTTGGGTTATAAACAAAAGGCACTAATGAAATGACAATATATAAGGCAAGGAAAAGGCCAAAATGTGCAAAGCTTCATTGAAGAATTTCGGAAACAAGCATTTAATTTGGGCATCTCATTAGATTCGCCCGAGACCGAAACTAAGTATGTTGGTGCACTACATAGTCACATAAGACACTCATTGTTATTGTTCGAGCCTACTATGATTGATGCAGCCAACGTAAAGGCCATTCATCTTGAAATTTGAGGAAAGAATGATAGATATGATCAAGCCAAGAAAACACCGTTCAAACCTCATCATGGTAAATTCCAGAAGAAAGGCAAGGGGAAGGATAAGAAGACCATTACAGCCAAGAAAGAGGATGGAGCAATGAAATCTTGCACTCATTGCAAGAGAGAAGTTCATGATGAGGACCATTATTGGAAGCTACATCGGGAGCATATACAAGTGTGAAGAATGCCTTTCAGTGGGGAGGAAAGCAGCAGAAATCCTTCGACACGTTGAAAGAGAAGATCGGCATAGCACCAGTGCTACCCTTACCAGACCTTCAGCAGCCTTTTGAGATTGAAACAAATTCTAGAGGATATTCCATGGTCATTGTATTGATGCAGCAAAGGAAGCTTATATGTTACTATTCGAAGACTTTTTCCCAGGCTGTTATGAATTATCCCACATACGACAGGGAGTTGTACGCCTTGGTTCAGAGTGTAAAAAAGTGGAAACACTACCTAATCCGCAAGGAGACCATCATCCATACAGATCATTAGCCCTTGTAGTACTATCAGTCATAGACCAAGCTTTAACAAGCCCGTCATTGCGGATGGATGGGATTTCTCCAGCAGTTTCATCTAGTAATAAAATTCAAGAACAGCACCAGCAAAAAAGTAGCAGATATGCTTTCTCGCCCTCCTATTTTTTCATATGTAGTTTTTCAAAATGATTCTTTATCATTACAAAGTTATCCTGAACAATATGCTAGCGATAATGATTTTAAAGAGATTTATGCAAAACTGACTTGTGGATCACAGGGAGACAATTATTATTTGCAGGAAAAACTATTATACCACCTTGGAAAGTTGTGCATACACATTGATGAAAGGGTACATGTGATCTGAGAGGCTCATAGCTCTCTTGTGTCTGGTCATTTTGGGGATGAAAAAATTTTATGTCATTTACAGAGGTTTTGTTTTTGGCCTCATATGAAAAAACATTGTGACTGTTTTGTAAAGGGTTGTGTGTTGTGTTCTGTTTCAAAGCCCTCTAATAGAAAACTTGGGCTCTACACACCACTCCATATTTTGAGTTGAACATGGGAAAGTGTGTCCATGGATTTTGTAGGTGGGTTGCCTATGTCTAGGAAAGGTCACGACTATTTGTATGTCGTCGTGGATCGTTTTATTAAAATGTGTATTTTGATGCCTTGTAAAAAGCAGGTCACTACTAAGCAGATTGTTTATCTTTTCTTTTAGCATGTTTGGGTCCATTCTGGGTTGCCCACATCTATTGTGTCAGATCGAGACTCTCGCTTTCTTGGAGAGACCTAGACCAGCTTGTGGAGAATGATGGACACTAAGATGGAAACAAGTACAGAATTTCATCCACAGATCGATGGGTAGACAGAGGTCGTCAACCGCACTGTGGTACACTTGTTACAAGGCTATTGTGGAAAACATCCCAAGTTGTGGGATGAATAGCTTCCTTATGTACATTGTGCCTACATTTGAGCAGCACATTCATCCACACAGAACTCATTGTTCGAGACATGTTTTGGTTATCTACCAAGGGATCCCTTAGACATGGTATTTTGGAAATATGAGGATGAAAATGGACAAGATGATAGCGACAAAGCGCAGAATTTTATTCAGTGAATAAGGTGATTCGTTAGGCAGTACAGTAGCAGTTGGAGAAGAGTCAGGCTCGATATAAAGCTCGACATGATAAGCACCGAGTTGACCCTTAGTTTCAATTTGGTGGTAAGGTATGGGTCCACATCAGCAAGGATAGAATGAAGGGAGAAGGGAAGAAATGAGACCCATTTCATATGGTTCCTTCACCATATTGGCTAAGACTGGAGACAATGCTTTTCATCTTGACTTTCCCGCTTATATGAAAATGTATTTAGTAGTGAATGTTGAAAACCTGAAACTTTATGAACCTCCATTGATTATTAATACCGAAGAGGTTCCACAGATTCCTACAGTGGACGTTTTTGCACTAGAGTATCTAGACAAGTTGCCCAATGATATCATACTCGACAGGAAACCAAAACTTCATGACGGGGAGATGTGGAGTACATTCATGTTGGCTTCAAAGGAATGCATCCGAGTAAATATCAGTGGATGTAGAAAGAAGAAGTGAGGGAGAAATTTCCTCACTTTCCAATTGACTGAAAGGGATTTTAGTGGTCCAAAAGCTCTAAGTGGGGAGGAATGATCCAAGTGGATCTCTAAAAAGTACCAGTGGCATGGTAAAAAGGCTCAAAAATCAAAGTGGTATAATCTGGATAAAATTAGCATCAAATTGAAGTGCTCGTCATCCTGATTCCAACGATGCAAACAACACTCAAATCCGAGATCATATGAAGAAGTTATAGCAAGTCAAAGTTCATGTTTGACTTGGACATGTGGCAGGAGAAGATGACGTGGTAGAACTCTTAGGGAATGGGGAAGCGCCAAGTGGCAGGCCACCATTGGCCTCGTATATCACAAAAGGAAGAGGTTGAGACTTAAGAAAATTGGCCCCAAGTAAGTCAAGGTTGCGATGCGATAAATCATAATAGCAAATCGTAAGGAGGGAAGAGTTAAAGAATCAGCCCCGAAGAAAGCCAAGTTGCGATGCGATATATCACAATCGCATAGTCAAGTAGTGATTTGTAATACCGAAATCGCAGTTCGCAAATGGAAGTAGTCACATAGAGTACCACCCCGGTCCCGTCTATTGCAATTTGCAATGATTCTTCCAGACCCGATATATTATGTGTTGTGGCCTAATAGTCCGTCAGGTCCGCCTTTATCGCATGTTGCTTGTTGTAAAGGCACGGGTCTATTCGCCGATCAAAACCACCGATTGAAAACATTGATTCAATTGCTGATGTTAAAAGCTATCAGGATTAATGTGCGGTTAAGAGGTTCTGGAGGCTTTTCCATATATGAAAGGTTTCTCACCTGCATGCTATCCCAGGCCCGAGAAACTTGGTGTAGGAATCATCGCTTGATAAGCTTGTCGTTTGTTCAAGAAATTCCCGAGGATTGAGGATTTAGCCACCACCTTATATAAGGGACTGTCCACATCATAAAAAAGGGGGAGATTGAGATAGTTCAGAAACCATTGAACATCAGTAACTTGACCTGGTAGCTGACCGGGACCTCGCCTTGAGCAGCAGGGAGATTCTGAGAGGGTGCAAAAGTCTTATTTCTCTGAATTGGGTGTTCGGATAAGCAATTCTGCACAACTGTTTGCCAAGATTTCAATGGTACTGTCTATTTCTGAAGATGGGCTCTCCATTCTTCGTCTATCTTCCATCTTGGAGGTATAAGGATTGCAATTGAATGTTTCTTGTACTTTTATATATTTTTATGTCACTTAATGAAATGAGGTCTCCCTACTATTGAGCAGGGCCCGGAGATGTAGTCCAAATTGGATGAACTCCGTAATCAAATATTTGTGTCATGGTTTCATGCTTATCTTTTTATTTCTGCATTTTTTATGTGCTTTTAGGTTCCATGGTTAATAAGCTTCGTTTCATGTAATTTTGATGCATCTATAAGTAAAAGATCTTGGATGAAGTTTGGTATTAGGGCAGGTCTTTGTTGATGCGAATTGCATGAGTATATGCTAACCCAGAACAAGCTGCGAAAAGGCGAAGGAAATCTTGATTCCTTTGATCCTAAAGTAGGACGTGCACAATGAAGAAGAAACATGGAAGATGAAGAAGCTCGTTGGGAAGAGGAACCAAATTTCTACAAGGTATTCTACAATATGGTAGAGAAAGTGGACAAGCTATTTTTAGAGTATGAGAAGGCACTTGGGCACAAGAAGAAATATGTCGATGATAATAGATCAACAAATCATGAAGGTGGTGGAGAAGATCCTCCTCCCTCTCCTTCTTCAAGTGATAGTTCTCATCACTCTAATCGTGATTCCAAACATACATCTAATAAATCATTCTTCAAGATAGATGTAAAGTTTGACCTGCCCATGTATAATGGAGAGTGTAGTGCAGAAAAACTTAATAATTGGATAAGACAGATAGAGGTCTATTGTCGGATTCAGCAAATTGAAGAAGATGAGGCAAAGGTCCAGTTAGCATATCTTTGGCTGAGTGGCGCTGCTCTCATTTGGTGGGAGAGAAAGTTGCAGAAGTGCAGCAAAAGGTCGGGTAACCTTCTTTCCTCTTGGTCTAGTTTTATTTCTACATTAAAAGACCAATTTTACCCTTTGGGTTATAAACAAAAGGCACTGTTGGAATTACAATATCTAAGGCAAGGTAAAGGCCAAAATGTGCAAAGCTTCACTGAAGAATTCCATAAACAAGCATTGAATTTGGGCATCTCATTGGATTTGCCCGAGACTGTAACTAAGTATGTTAGTGTGCTCCATAGTTACATAAAGCACTCATTGTTATTGTTCGAGCCTACTACGATTGATGTGGCAAATGTAAAGGCCATTCATCTTGAAAGTCGAGGCGAGAATGACAGAGATGATCAAGCCAAGAAAACACCGTTAAAACCTCAGCATGGAAAATTCCAGAATAAAGGCAAGGGGAAGGATAAGAAGACCATTGCAACCAAGAAAGAGGATGGAGCAACGCCATCTTGCATTCATTGCAAGAGAGAAGGTCATGATGAGGACCACTGTTGGAAGCTACATCTGGAGCATTGACAAGTGTGAAGCAGGCCTTTCAATGGGAAGGAAAGCAGCAGAAATCCTTCGACAAGCTGAAAGTAAAGATCAGCACAGCACCAGTGCTAGCCTTACCAGAGCTTCAGCAGCTTTTTGAGATTGAAACAAATGCCAGCGTATATTCCATGGTCGTTGTATTGATGCAGAAAAGGAAGCATGTATGTTACCATTTGAAGACTTTCTCCTAGGTTGTTTTGAATTATCCCACGTACGACAGGGAGTTGTACGCCTTGGTTCAAAGTGTAAAAAGTGGAAACACTACCTGATCGGCAAGGAGACCATCATCCATACAGATCATTAGCCCTTGCATTACCTTCAGCCACAGACCAAGCTTCAACAAGAAGTCATTTCATATGGATGGGATTTCTCCAACAGTTTCATCTGGTAATAAAATACAAGAAGGGCTCCAGCAACAAAGTAGAAGATATGCTTTTTGGCCCTCCTATTTTTGCATCTATAGTTTTGCAAAATGCTTCTTTATCATTAGAAAGTTATGTTGAACAATATGCTAGCAATAATAATTTTAAAGAGATTTACGCAAAATTGACTCGTGGATCACAGGTGGACAATTATTATTTGCATGAAAAGCTATTGTACCACCTTGGAAAATTGTGTATACCCATTGATGAAAGGGTACATGTAATCCGAGAGGCTCATACTAATTGGAGAAGAGTCAGGCTCATATAAAGCTTGACATGATAAGCACCGAGTTGACCATCAGTTTCAAGTTGGGGACAAGGTATGGCTCCACATCAGCAAGGATAGAATGAAGGGAGAAGGGAAGAAATTGAGACCCATTCGATATGGTCCCTTCACCATATTGGCAAAGATTGGAGACAATGCTTTTCGTCTTGACTTGCCCACTTATATGAAAATGTACTCAGTAGTGAATGTTGAAAACCTGAAGCTTTATGAACCTCCATTGATTATGGATACCGAAGAGGTTGCAAATATTCCTACAGTGGACATTTTTTTTCACCAGAGTATCTAGACAAGTTGCCCAAAGATATCATACTCGACAGGAAAACCAGAACTTCACGACAGGGAGATGTGGAGTACATTCATGTTGGCTTCAAAGGAATGCATCTGAGTAAATCTCAATGGATGGAGAAAGAAAAAGTGAGGGAGAAATTTCCTCACTTGCAATTGACTAAAAGGGATTTTAGCGGCCCAAAATCTCTAAGTGGGGAGGATTGATCCAAGTTATCTCTAAAAATTAACAGTGGCATGGTAAAAAGGATCAAAACTCAAAGTGGTAGAATCTGGATAAAATTAGCATCAGATCGAAGTGCTCGTCATGTTGATTCCAATGATATAAACGGCACTCGAATCCAAGCTCATATGAACAATTTAGAGCAAGTCAAAGTTCATATTTGACTTGGACATGTGACAAGAGAAGATGATGTGGCAGAACTCTCAGCGAATGGGGAAGCACCAAGTGGCAGACCGCCATTGTCTCGACATAATACAGATCGCATAAGGAAGATTTTGCAGCTTAATAAAACCAGCCCCAAGCAAGTCAGGGTTGTGATGCGATAAATCGCAATCACAGATCGCAAGGAGGGAAGAGTTAAAGAATCAGCCCCGGAGCAAGCTAGGTTGTGATGCAATATATCATAATCGTAAAGTCAGGTTGCGATTTGAGATATCACAATCACAGCTTGTAAAGGGAAGCAGTCACATAGAGTACCACCCAGTCTCTCCGATTGCGATTTGTGATGATTCTTTTGGACCCGATATATTATGTATTGTGGTCTAACAATTCGTTGGGTCTACCTTTATCATAGGTTGCTTTTTTTAAAGGCACAAGTATGTCCGCCGATAAAAACTATCGATTAAAAACGTTGATTCAAGTGTCGATGTTAAAAGTCGTCGGGATTAATGTGCGGTTAAGAGGTTTTGGAGGTTTTTCCATATATGAAAGGTTTGTCACCTACATGTTATCCCAAGCCCGAGAACCTTGGTGTAGGAATTGTCGCTTGCTAAACTTGTTGCTTGTTCAAGAACTTCCCAGGGATTGTGGAGTTAGCCACCACCTTATATAAGGGACTGTCTGCATCGGAAAAAAGGAGAAGACTGACATAGTTCATAAACCATTGAACAGCAATAACCTAACCTGACAGCTAGCCGAGACCTCGCCTTGAGTAGCAGGGAGGTTTTGAGAGGGTGCATAAGTCTTATTTCTTCGAATTGGATGTTCGGATAAGCAGTTCTGCATGACTTTTCATGAGGATTTCAATGGTGTTGTCTGTTTCTGAAATTGGGCTCTCCATTCTTCATCCATATTCCAGCTTGGAGGTATAAGGATTGTAAATGAATGTTACTTGTACGTTTATCTCTTTTTATGCCACTTAATGAAAGAAGGCCTCCCGACTATTGAGCAAGTCCCAGAGATGTAGTCCAAATTGGATGAACTCCACAATCAAATATTTGTGTCATGGTTTCATGCTTATCTTGTTATTTCTGCATTGTTTTATGTTCTTTTAAGTTCCATGGTTAATAAGCTCTATTTCATGTAATTCTGATGCATCTATAAGTAAAAGATCTTGGATCAAGTTTGGTATAATAGTAGGTATTTATTGATGTGAATTGCATGAGTATATGCTAACCCAAAACAAGCTGCAAAAAGGCAAAGGAAAGCTTGAGTCCTTTGATCCTGAAGCAGGATGTGCACAATGAAAAAGAAACCTGGAAAATGAAGAAGCTCGTTGGGAAGAGGAATTGAATTTTCGCAAGGTATTCTACAATATGGCAGAGAAAGTGGACAAGTTGTTTTCAGAGTATGAGAAGGCACTTGGGCACGAGAAACAAGATGTCGATGACAATAGATCAGCCAATCATGAAGGTGGTGGAGAAGAGCCTCCTCCCTTTCCTTCTTCAAGTGATAGTTCTCATCACTCTAATCATGATTCCAAACATACATCTAAGAAACCATTCTTCAAGCTAGATGTAAAGTTTGACCTGCCCATGTATAATGGAGAGTGTAGTGTAGAAAAACTTAATAATTGGATAAGAGAGATAGAGGTCTACTGTCGAATTCAGCAGATTGAAGAAGATGAGGCAAAATTCTAGTTAGCAGAGTCTTCAGTTGAGTGGCACTACTCTCGTTTGGTGGGAGAGCAAGTTGCAGAAGGGCAGCAAAAATTCGGGTAACCTTCTTTCATCTTCATGTAGTTTTATTTCTACATTGAAAGACCAATATTACCCTTTGGGTTATAAATAAAAGGCACTAATGGAATGACAATATCTAAGGCAAGGTAAGGGCCAAAATGTGCCAAGCTTCACTGAAGAATTTTGGAAACAAGCGTCGAATTTGGGCATCTCATTAGATTCTCCTAAGACTGTAACTAAGTATGTTGGTGCGCTACATAGTTACATAAGACATTCACTGTTATTGTTCTAGCCTACTATGATTGATGCGGCCAACATAAGGGACATTCATATTGAAAGCCAAGGCAAGAATGACAGAGATGAGCAAGCCAAGAAAACATCGTTCAAACCTCAGCATGGAAAATTCCAGAAGAAAGGCAAGGGGAAGGATAAGAAGACCATCGCAACCAAGAAAGAGGATAGAACAACGCCATCTTGTATTCATTGCAATAGAGAAGGTCATGACGAGGACCACTGTTGGAAGCTACATTCGGAGCTGAGACCAAAGAGATTTAGCAAAAAGGGCACGCAGAAGAGAGCGGCAACAGCGCAACCAGACCTTGGATCAGATTCTGACGATCAGACATTGATCACAGCTGTGGGTGCAAGAGGTACTCTTTCTGTTAATAATAATTATGATTCGATTACAAGTATTAGTTCTTTGAATGAGCCTGTAAGTAATGAACGAAAGAGAATTGAATTATTCCACATTAGGGTTATTATAAAACACACAAAGGTGGAAACTCTGTTCGATTCAACTTCCCAAGCAAAATTAATCTCAGAGTCCTTAGTTAAAAAGTTAGGCCTTGAAACTAAGCCTCATATGAGTCCATACCCACTTGGTTGGGTAAGTGATAAAGAAAAATTATAAGTAACCAAGCAGTATAGGGCCATATTTTGTATTGCTTCCAAATTAGTTGATGAGGTAGAGTTATATTTTGTGCCTTTAGATATCTGTGGAATTATCTTGGGAAGTTTGTATCTATATGACAGAAAGGTATTTTTATTTAGGCATGAAAATAAATACCACCTCACGAAGGACGAGGTAGAATATATAGTCAGAGCTCATCATACAAAAGTTAA
This sequence comes from Pinus tabuliformis, assembly GCA_031772625.1. Lineage (NCBI taxonomy): Eukaryota > Viridiplantae > Streptophyta > Pinopsida > Pinales > Pinaceae > Pinus > Pinus tabuliformis. The sequence goes on along the minus strand of CM062811.1, from coordinate 1,130,667,095 downwards.
CGCTAGCCTTGTAAGTGCGGGAAAGATTAAATGACTGGTTACTTCCAGTAAAGGGTGCCTTCTCATGCTAGTGAGAGCAAAACAGGCTGAGACGGCTAACACTTTCAAAGGTTGTGATGCTAATCATAAGAAACAATTGTTTGAAATTATTTCTAACTATGATGGATTGTTTAAGGAACCGAGAGGATTGCCCCCAAAACAGGAAATCCAACATGAGATCCATTCACAACAGGATGCTCCTTTATCGAATATTGGCATGTATAGGATGGCTTCCCTCAAGATGGAGGAGATCAAGAAACAAGTGCATGCATTGCTAAATCAAGGGGTCATCAGACCGAGTTCTTCTTCGTGCGGCTCACCGATCGTGTTGGTGCCAAAGAAAGACGGCACATGGAGAATGTGCGTAGACTATAGGGCACTAAACAAAATTATGGTGAAGAATCGATACCCTCTCCCTCGCATTGATGAATTATTAGATCAATTGAAAAATGTTGTCTATTTTACAAAAATTGGATTTGCGTAGTGGATATCACCATGTTAGAGTTGCAAAACAAGACATTCTAGGAATATTGCATTCAAAACCAAGAAGAGGTTGTTCGAATGGATGGTGATGCCATTCGAACTGTGCAATTCTCTAGCGATGTTTATGAGGGTAATGAATGATATGTTTAGGCCTTTTCTTGATACTTTTGTGCTTGTATATCTGGACGATATTCTTGTTTATAGTAGGACATGTGATGACCATGTATGTCATGTGAAGAAAGTGCTTGATGTTCTTAAAAATGAAAAATTGTATGTAAAAATGTCAAAGTGTGAGTTTGGGAAGACCTCTCTAGTTTATTTAGGTCACATAGTTGGGAATGGGCAATTGAAAATAGATCCCTCCAAAGTAGATGCAATTATGAAGTGGCCTGAGCCCACAAATGTTATAGAGGTCCGAAGCTTTTTGGGTGCGGTACAGTATTGGAGAAGGTTCATTGTGAACTTCTTTGTTATTGCATCCCCCTTACACGCATTGACAAGTGTGAAACAGGCCTTTCAGTGGGGAGGAAAGCAGCAGAAATCCTTCAACACGCTTAAAACGAAGATCAGCACAGCACCAGTGCTAGCCTTACCAAGCCTTCAACACGCTAACGATAATTATTTTAAAGAGATTTATGAAAAATTGACTCGTGGATCGCAGGTGGACAATTATTATTTGTAAGAAAAACTATTGTACCACCTTAGCAAGTTGTGCATACCCATTGATGAAAGGGTACATGTAATCTGAGAGGCTCATACCTCTTTTATGTCTAGTCTAGGAAAGGTCACGACTATTTGTATGTCGTCGTGGATCGTTTTAGTAAAATGTGTATTTTAATGCCTTGTAAAAAGCAGGTCACTACTAAGCAGACTGCTTATCTTTTCTTTCAGCATGTTTGGGTCCATTTTGGGTTGCCCACATCTATTGTGTCAGACTGAGACTCTCACTTTCTTGGACAGATCTGGACCAGTTTGTGGAGAATGATGGACACTAAGCTGGAAAGAAGTACATCATTTCATCCACAGATCGATGGGCAGACAGAGGTCATCAACCGCACCGTGGTACACTTGTTACGAGGTTGTCGTGGAAAACATCCCAAGATGTGGGATGAACAACTTCTTTATGTGCAACATGCATACATTTGAGCAGCACATTCATCCACACAAAACTCATCGTTTGAGACATGTTTTGGTTATCTACCAAGGGATCCCTTAGACATGGTATTTGGAAAATATGAGGATGGAAATGGATGAGATGATAGGGACAAAGCCTTTATCATTAGAAAGTTATGTTGAACAATATGCTAACGATAATTATTTTAAAGAGATTTATGCAAAATTGACTTGTGGATTGCAAGTGAGAATTATTGTTTGCAGGAAAAACTATTGTACCACCTTGGCAAGTTGTGCATACCCATTGATGAAAGGGTACATATAATCCGAGAAGCTCATACCTCTCTTGTGTCTGGTTTAGGAAAGGTCACAACTATTTGTATGTTGTCGTGGATCGTTTTAGTAAAATGTGTATTGTAATGCCTTGTTTAAAGCAGGGCACTACTAAGGAGACTGCTTATCTTTTCTTTCAGCATGTTTGGGTCCATTTTGGGTTGCCCACATCTATTGTGTCAGACTGAGACTCTCACTTTCTTGGAGAGATCTGGACCAGCTTGTGGAGAATAAGGTGATTCATCAGGCAGTATAGGAGCAGTTGGAGAAGAGTCGGGCTCGGTATAAAGCTCGACATGATAAACACTGAGTTGACCATCAGCTTCAATTTGGTGGCAAGGTATGGCTCCACACCAGAAAGGATAGAATGAAGGGAGAAGGGAAGAAATGAGACCCATTTGATATGGTCCCTTCACCATATTGGCAAAGATTGGAGACAATGTTTTTTGTCTTGACTTGCCCGCTTATATGCAAATGTACTCAGTAGTGAATGTTGAAAACTTGAAGCTTTATGAACCTCCATTGATTATGGATACCAAAGAGGTTGCACAGATTCCTACAGTGGACGATTTTGCTCCAGATTATCTAGACAAGTTTCTCGAAGATATCATACTCGATAGGAAAACCAGAACTTCACGACGGGGATATGTGGAGTACATTCGTGTTGGCTTCAAAGGAATGCATCTGAGTAAAGATCAGTGGATGGAGAAAGAAAAAGTGAGGGAGAAATTTCCTCACTTGCCAATTGAATGAAAGGGCTTTTGGCGGTCCAAAAGCTCTTAGTGGGGAGGATTGATCCAAGTGGATCTCTAAAAAGTACCAGTGGCATGGTAAATATGCTCAAAACTCAAAGTGGCATAATTTGGATAAAATTAGCATCATATTGAAGTTCTCGCCATCTTCATTCCAAGGATGTGAATGGCACTAGAATCCGAGTTCAAATGAAAAATTTAGAGCAAGTCAAAGTCCATGTTTGACTTGGACAGGTGGCAGGTGAAGCTGACGTGGCAGAATTCTCAGTGAATGGGGAAGCGCCAAGTAGCAGGCCGCCATTAACCCCACATATCATAGACACACTGGCTTCACATTAGGAGAAATACCATAGCACGTGGGTTCATATTGGGGGATATTTATTGAGGATAAAATGACATAATATATGGGGGGATATATAGGGGGAGAGGGTTTTTATATTAGTAGGCATAAAAAATGGAGTCCCAAGTTAATCAAAAAATATAAAGGGGTATAAAAAATGTTAATGAAAAATGGATACCTACAATATCTAGTGAAATTAGGGGTTTTTAAATTGTGAAGGTGTTTTGGGTTTGTATTGGTAGGGGGTTAAATAATGTGATTTTTAGAGGTATTTTCCAATATGTAGTCAAATTAACGGTATTGTTTAATATGCCATTAATGCATGTGATATGTCAGAGGTTCATTGAGTGAAGCCCCCGTGATTGCAGATCACATAAGGAAGAGGTCGTGGCTTAAGAAAATCGGCCCCAAGCAAGTCAGGGTTATGATGCGATAAATCACAAACACAGATCACAAGGAGGGAAGAGTTAAAGAATTGGCCCTGGAGAAAGCCAAGTTGTGATGAGATATATCAAAATTGCAAAGATAGGTTGTGGTTTGTGATATCGCGATCTTTGTTCACAAAGGGGAGCAGTTGCATAGAGTACCACCCCGGCCCTGTCGATTGCTATTTTTGATGATTCTTCCGGACCCGATATATTATGTATTGTGGTCTAACAGTCCGTTGGGTCCGCCTTTATCATAGGTTGCTTGTTGTAAAGGCACAGGTCTATTCGCCGATTGAAAATGTTGATTCAAGCGCCCATGTTAAAAGTCGTCAAGATTAACTTGTTGTTAAGAGGTTCTGGAGGTTTTTCCATATATGAAAGGCTATTCACCTGCATGTTATCCCAGGCCTGAGAACCTCGGTGTAGGAACCGCCACTTGCTAAACTTGTCATTTGTTAAAGAATTGCCCAGGGATTGTGGAGTTAGCCACCACCTTATATCAAGGACTGTCAGTGTCGGAAAAAAAAGGAGACTGACATAGTTTAGAAACCATTGAATAGCAATAACCTGACCTTGCAACCGTCCAGGACCTCACCGTGAGCAGCAGGGAGGTTCCGAGAGGGTTCAGAAGTCTTATTTCTCCAAATTGGGTGTTCGAATAAGAGATTTTGCACTTTTTTTCACTAGGATTTCAGTGGTACTGTCTGTTTCTAAAGTTGGGCTCTCCTTTCTTCATCCATATTCTAGCTTCAAGGTATAAAGATTGTAAATGAATGTTGCTTATACTTTTATCTCTTTTTATGCCACTTAATTAAATAAGGGCTCCCCACTATTGAGTAGGGCCCAAAGACGTAGTCCAAATTGGATGAACTCGGTAATCAAATCTTTGTGTCATCGTTTCATGCTTATCTTGTTATTTCCACATTGTTTTATGTGATTTTAGGTTCCATGGTCAATAAGCTTTGTTTCATGTAATTCTGATGCATCTATAAGTAAAATATCTTGGATCAATAGGTTCACCAAGATTCCTTCTCATATCTTCAAATTATGTTAAATAGTAAACAAGATCCTTTTTTATTCCCTGTTGATTCCTGAAAATGTTGATTATTTTAGCCCATGAATTAATAGAATTAACTTGTAGTTGTCTAAACCATATTCTAACATTTCCTTCTAATGATTGAACAAAAAGTCTTGTGTAAACATCTTCATGCTCAATATTCATGTTGTTAGCAAAATCCAGAAATGAAGCCAAGTGATCTTCAACAGATGGCCCTATTTCTCCATTAAATCTAGGTAAATGTTTCAAATACCCATCAGGAAAAGCATGAAGTTGGGTTGTTGGTGGAAGAACTAATGTTGCATATCGTGCTACCATAATTGGTTGAAAACTAGCCATTTGATGATGTAATGGAGTTGTCTTTTTTGGAGAAACAACTTTACTGGAAGATGGTTGTGATGAAGGTTTGGGTTTCTAGAAAAATTGAGGATTAATAACCAATTTTTGAACTTCAGGTAAAACCTTTTCAAGATCTTCAAAAGCTAGAGGATTAGTATAAATACTAAGCTCCTCTTCAGGTTTAGCAGAAGTAGAGGGATAAGTATGTACAATAGAATATTTAAAATCAACTAGTTTAAATTCAGAAAGAGAAAGTTTAGGATCTTCTTCACTATTAGAAAGTTCCAAATGGGAATAAGGAAGTTCAAAGGCCTCAAGCTGATGAACTAATAGTGTAGTTTGAATATCTACTCCTCTAGAAAGGAGTTCTAAAACTTTTGGAGGAAGATCTGATAATTCAGCAGGTATTGGAGTTGATTGAGAAGGGTCAGATTGTGAGGGTACTTCAGATAAAACAGAGGCAGAAGCAACAAGAGAGGCTTCTAACCTACGTCTAATAGATGCAATTCTCACTAATCTCTTTGGATCTGATAAAGGAGAGAAAATCTCTGGATCTGACTGAGATTTGGTATGCCTATGTGAAGCCAGATTTAATATGTAGAGTCGCCAGGTGAAGGATTTTAGCCTACTGACCTCTTATTCACCATTAAGAGGCAAGTTTTATCATCATCTCAGGGAAATAAACTTCAATCTCCATTCCTCAACAATGGCGCCAATCTGATGTTGTATCTTTGTAGACAGTTCTAGGCTGGGGAACTATGCCAAAGCATCTAAGTAAGGTTTTGATTTAAATGGATGACCAGTGCATTAAACCTTTAAACAGATGTAATTTCTAAGTATTTCTAAGAAAACTAAAGGGTTGATTTTCATTCCTAACAGAATTAATCTTTGAATTGATTTGAAAAGCATAAATTAAGAAGGTATATAACTATTAAACATTCATATTGAACATCTAATTTATCATATACAGTAGATGTGTGTAGAAATTTTCTACAGCCAAACAATACACATTCAAGAGATGATAGAAGGCAACAATTAAAAGATTTAGAGGAATTAACTAAGACAAACTATTAAGTTAGTTAATTTCTTTTGGTAATTATAAGTTTGCAGGGGTTTTCAGGGAGATTGATATTCAATCTAGCCTTGCCCAAACTTCTATGTTACCTTGAACATGTGCATAAATAAATATGAAAAACATAACTAATAACAAGGCAAACTCACATAGATACACAAGTTGTTCAGAATGAATCCATAATCCTTCAATTATCATCAGAAATAGTTTTTAACATTACAAGCATGTCACTGGTTCCTTACAAGGGTTCAACCGTGACTTCTTTGAATTCCCAAATACTTATAGAATCTAATTCCAAAATAGCTTAGATCTAAACTAAAATTTATTACAAAATGAGATAATATCTAAAACTATTTGGATTTACAAAAATAGAAATAGAAAGTAGCTATTCTAAATTGATTCAAATAATCAGCACACAATTTAAGGGTGTTGTTTGATGACTGTTGCCTTTAACTAAATTTTCTGCTTTCTACTCCTCCTTTTCAACTTACTGCTCCTTCTTTTCCTGTGACTGGTCACTGAATTCCTTGCATTTTGTTTTACTCGATGAGTTCAAGTAACTTATCCCATATTTTATCATCTGGGATAGAAATTTTTATTACTTTCCTATATGCCTCATCGACTTTTATGTATTTTTCAAAAGTTGGCCTAGTGATGAACAAATGATTAACTTCATGTTGAATGAAAAGATCATACTCTAGGCCTTCTAGGAATGCTTTCCCACTGATTATCCCTTTGACTTTGGAAAATTTGGTTATGTCTGTTGCTATCTGGTGCAATTTGTATTGATAATATTCTAGTGGAATCAATTGGCCACTAGAATGTCGTAGAGCTGGAAGTCCCTTTTGATGCAGAATATTGAATTTTTTGTGAAACTTTTTAATCTGTGCTTCCAAGTTTTGACACTTGTTCTCTAACTGTAACATAAAATTTATTTTTTCAAAACTCTTCTTACCTCTAGGACAGTATCAATTTTGTCCTCAATTCCAAATTCTTCTAGTTCTTCTTTAGTTTTAGAATTGAGTACTTTAATTATTTTATTAGCTTCTCCAAGCATGTGCTCCAAATCTTCTTTGATTCCTATGATGACTACTTTTGATATTTGCACTAACTCCTCTTGTTAAAAAATAATTTGAATAGATGTCCAAAGTTCAGTCATGGTAGAATTTATATCAATCCACATCTTCTCCTTTGCCTCAGCTAATTTTTGTGCAATCAATGACTCATTCTCATATTTCTCTATTTGTCTAGTTAATTTGAATTTTTTCTGAACTTCAGCCAGATATGTATTATCAGCCCTTATCTTGTCATTTTGAATTTTCTCCAATTGAGTTATGAGTTTTTCAATTTCCATATCTTTTAATGACAAGTCTCCCATAGCTTTTGACAATTATTTTGTTGAATTTTGGCCAGTGGGCTCTGTCTCTTATGTGGACATTATCGTTGTTGAAATTCTTGTTGTTTAAGTCACTATTGTAGAAGTTGATACTCCAGTACTGAGTTGTAGCTCTCTTCCTTTGATTAACTTTTCCATTTCTGCTTCCATCTTCTATATTTGTATGTTCTACTTGAAAATCATTTGAAGCATATTCTCTTTCTCCTTCTCTAACTGATTTACTTCTTGAGCCTGTGGATGTTTAGTTGTTGGCAGCCTCAATTGTTTCCTCAATGCTTGAATATCAGCATTTATGCTTTTGATTATTTCCTCAGTTGCCTTTATATCTTTAGGATCTAATCCTAATTTTATAACTAAACCTTAAATCCTTTTGAGTTTAGTGTCTTTTGCTAGGGATGACATATTTTCCAATTTTAATTGGCAATGAATGTTATTCAGAGAATCTTGTAGCTTAGAAGTTGCCATGGAAGAACTTTTCAAAGATGAATATATCATTTCTCCTACTTTCTTATGAAGGTTGATCTGATCAATAAGATATATTTTCTTGGTGTCAAATGAAAACATATAAGTTTTATAATCTTCAGCACTTTTAGGCACAGGGACCTTTGGTTCCAAAAATGCTAATTGGAACTGACCTTTTTCACTGTCAAGGGCAGAAAGTAATCTAGTCTGAGTTGTGGAAGACTACTTCCAGAACTCTGCATATGTGGAAGTCTTTAGGGCCTCATTTTTCTTCTTCATTTCTAAGAACTTTGCAAAAATACTTTTTTGTTTTGGAGAAGAAGGAGAATCCAAAGTGGTTTCAGGAATTTGTTGTAATAAAAAAGGAGATTGTGCCAATAGTATAATTGTAGTAAGCTCTTCATAAGTTTGAGCTTCTGAAGATTCTTCATCAAGATTTATAGTTTTTCGAAGGTTAAGAAAGATCCCAAGGATAGGTCCTTAGGGGCTCACCTTTCGTTTATCCAAGGGACCACTAATAGGATTGCTAGAATTATGAGGAAACATAATGTCTCTTCGACCTTTAGACCCCTAAATACCATTAAGATCTCCTTGAGGTCAGTGAAGGACCAAGTGGACCCCAAGGATTTGAAAGGTGTTTATCTCATCCCTTGTTCATGTGGTACTCACTACATTGGTGAGACTAGCTGATCCATAAATCAGAGGATTCATGAGCATGTGGCAGACATAAAACATGGGATGATGTGTTCTTCAGCTTTGTCTGAACATGCGGAAAATACTAAACATCATATATGCATTGAGGACGCCTGGGTCCTTGCTAAAATTGATCATTTCCATCATCGTAAGTTTAGGGAAGCTATAGAAATTGAGAAGATGCCTGGGAATATGAATCGTGATGATGGTTGGAAGGTTAGTAGGTGTTGGGTTCCTGCCTTTTCCTCCTAGTTTTTGTTTTTATTTATTTTTCTAGGTTTTCTTCTTATTTTTATTCCTATTTTATTTACTAGTGTTGTTATTATTTTTTCACTTTAAGGGGTAGATTTTATGTCTCCTTTCTTAAGGTGAATATTAGAGTAGATCTTAATTTTTGTATCTTTTTCTAACAAGGCATTTTGCTATTATTCTTAGAAATAAATAAATAAATAAAGTGTTCTCATAAATAATATTTATTCATTATATTTATTTAATTATTTATTATATTATTTTATTTTTAGTTCGTCCTATCTTTTTATTATTTAGGTTAAATACTTTAGACATTCTTTATTAATCGAAATAAATATGTTTTAAATATTTATTAGGCATTATTTAGTCTATCTAAATAATTTATTTATTAGGCATTCTTTAGTCTATCTAAATAATTTAACTTTCATGTGTGTATACATATATATATATATATTGCTAAATTCTTAGTCGGTTCTAGGATTTAATTATTATTTAGTTAGTCCCTTTATTATTTTATTATATTTTAATAAGTAGTTAGTTAATTAGGTAGTTTATTCTAATTTTCATAGGGATTGTTTTATAATCTAATATTTTAACATTCATAGTTAATTTATTTTCTAGTCAAACTAGTCGTTATACTACAACGGTCGAAAAATTAACTCTCCTCATCGCTATTTAATATGTCGCCATGATCTGACTCTGCATCTTGTCCTGATGATGAACCACACTCGATGGTCCAAAATACGTCGACAAAAATCTCTTATGTGATTATATACCAAAAGATGTTCTAACATTTATAATTATGGATCACATAAGCCTAAATTCAGAATTTTTCCTCCTTTTGAATACTTTAAATGTTGATTTTTGTAACTCTGACCCTATTGGAGATATACTTTCTCTTGGTCTCTTTAGCTCTTTTTCTGTCATCCTTGGAGTTTCTAATGTTGTTTGAACTAGAAATTGGCTCCTTAATCTCCTACAACGTATTCTCTGCCCATTCTTCCTTGTTGGCATATTGCTTAATTTCAGGTTTTGTCACATGCATATATGGTGCATATTTCTAAGAAATTCTCATTGATGAGATTACTCCTAATGGATCATATGACCAACTAAAACTCAACTTAAACTTCATCTCGCTCAATAAGTCATTGACTTCTTTTTATACAGCTCTAGTGTTGACTATGAATGGACCAACCTGTGCTTTCAATTTAAATTGAGTGTTTGTTTTCTAGAAACAAAATGAACCTCATCCATGTTCATCATTTGTCTAATGTACTCGAGTGCAAAAATCTTCATGGGGAGGAACACTGGCAATTTATATGGTTGAAGCTCGCAACCATAAATCCTGAGTTTAGTGAAATTCTGGTATAAATACCAATATCCAACCTTAGTCTACTCACTTAGATGCAAAATTCTCTTGCTATTTGTTGAAACCCTTGGGACTGCATCACTGTTTAACAAACAAGTAGCTATATACAAGAATTGATTAACAAATCACTGAAAAAACCCTTCGGATGTTTTTCTCACTAAAGATGTCCAATGGATCATTGACCGAGGTTTAGCTTCAACATCTAACTTTTGTAAAGGAAAGTAAAATATTTCTGACTTATGAAATAAGAGCAAGTAAACCAAGACTGACTGATGCTTAAATGATCCTTCAGCGCTCGACTTTAAAAATTGATCATGAATTACATCGAAAACAAATTAATTGTAGTTGAACATAATTAAAGATTTTTTACCATAAGAGAACACTAATAGAAAGCCCAAAATGACTTCATAAACCCATTGAACACTGGGATATCCTAATAGACAAGACACTAAGGAGATAACCTACCTATACATCTTAGGAAACATTGCAGAGGGATAAGGTGGGTTCGTTCTAGGTAATTCTGAGTTTTCTAGTAAAAATGACTCAAATATGTGAGCTCTCTGTGAGAAAGAAAGTTTCTGATATATTTCCATTAGAGCATAAAAATAAGAAGGGTGTAAAGAGCCTTGAGGATTTAGCTGGAGGGCTTGGCAAATTGACTCAGTTGTTATATGGAAAAGAGTTTCATTGTTCTAAGTGATTACATCCCTTTGGCTAGGAAGATATCGAGCTCCACACCATGCGACAAATTCTGGAAAATGATGAGTTTAAGGGAAACAAAGTAGGGTAGTAGGGATTCCAAAAAACATAATTCATCACTGTCGTCTTCGTATTTTTGAAATGCCCAGTTGTGAAGTTCATACAGATCGAATTCACAATTGGTCTCTACAATTTTAAATTGAGTGTCAACTAGCGGGAGTTCATCCAAGTTAATGACAAGGGTAGTAGATGATTATCTATAGGCACTTTCGATTTTCCTTTATGGTAAGCCATTAGAAAAACAAAATTACTAAGGAAATTTATAGAGAGTTACGCGGAAATGATGATGATTAAAGGTCGTTGTCTGTTGGGATTTTGCTTGCAGTGTCGTTCTAAGAATTGCAGTGACAGGCAGAATTGGCAAATGGTCTATTTGAAAAGGATAACAGTGTTTATTAGGAACTAATGATGGTTTTTTGTTAACATGATCATTATTGCCGTGGGGGATTAAATAAGGATGAATGTTCGCAGGAGATAAGACTGAGCAGTTGTTAATTTCTAATTTTAGCAGGAGGGATAACGTGGCTATATGTAGCGGGATGTTCACGAGTGGTGAAAAAAATGGGAAGTATGAAAGGTGGGAGATAAGTTTGCGTGGGGGTGGAGATGGTATGTGGTGTTGATCCAAGGGGTGCAATTCTGTTGCCACGTAGGGAAAGCATATTATATGGAATCCACTTTGTGAACTTCCTCTCCCCTCCCCTTCATTATCATTTGGGAATGTGGGGGGTCCCACTATTGTTCAGGGGTTGTTGATCTAGGCAGGCCCAATCTTAATCGTTGAACATTCCGCCTTTGTTAACTATTGATGAGCAACAGTCATATCAATTTGCGCAAATCGATAATTTATTTTAAAACATGAAATATAATAAACAATGATGAGCGGCATTTAAACGTGCATGCTATTACTAGGATATTTTATTTTTTTATTTCTTTTTCTAACCCTTTTATTCTTTCTTTCTTTTGACTTTTTTTTATTCTCTTTTATTTTCATTATTTTATTTCATTTTCTATTTTTTCTTTTTCTCCATTTTTTTAACATAAATGAAAAACTACAAAATATTAATAGGGTAAAAATAAGTTACAACAACCTACATCCCACATAAGCCCAGATGCATAACCTAGAAGTATGAAAAGAGGGTGAAATGGAAAACATCGGGAAAATACTGGTGGGATTACGTAAACGAGGTACATGGCCAGGCCCACACCATTGTCGTATCAATATTGGTCAGGGACTGCCCACTTTCCAAGCGAGCCCAATGAAGTTCGCCCAGAGGAATAAAGTGGGAATGAAGGAAAAGGCACTTAGGAGAATCCAACCGGATGATGTAAGTCAATCCATGCGACAATACGCGCAAATATATATTGATCGGGGACTAGCCACTTATCAGGTTAGTCGGACGATATGATCCTGAAAAATTAGAGAGGAGTTGCAAGGGAGGTGTCAAGGTAAAGGAAGCGTGATGAGGTGGCATTAGATGGATTTTGTGGACCAATGGGAAAGAGGTTGTATGGCCCCACCATCCATGCAAGCCTGGTAAGTGAAACTGAGAGGGAAGTAAAGGACGCTTTCTGTTGGGTGCCAGAAGGGACTGAACAGGTTGAAGAAGAAGGACTACATGGTCATCCAGCGAGCTCAACAAAGCTCTCATTAGCAGAGGGAGGGCCCATAGATGGGCCCATTTTCCGTGTAATCCCAATGCATTGAGGGAAGTATGGAAACTGGAAAGAAGGGAGTCTTCGTAACCCTTGACTATGTTGATGGATATTTTGCATATGAGATTATGTTGACAAATATTTACATATTGCATATGTGATTATGTTGATGGATATTTTGCATATGAGATTATGTTGACAAATATTTACATATTGCGTATGTGAATATGTTGATGGATATATATGTATTGCGTATGTGATTATGTTGATGGATATATATGTATTGCATATGTGATTATGTTGATAAAAATTTGTATGATGCATCCAAGATTATGATGATGGATGGTGGTATATGGAATACATGTTCATGCTGACTAATTTATATATGATTACATCTATGAAAATGCCATTGTTTCTGATAGGATTGTCAGGAGTCATTTGAATAAAAGATGATTTCTCAAAAATCTAATTGATGGTATGGATGGCACAAAAGGATTTCCACCGTGATGAGGGATCTATTGGGCAGAAAATAGAATTTTTCTAATTTTTAATTATGTGAACATAACTCTTACATTACGCCCATGTTAAGGGTAAGGACATGGAAAAACAAATGAGGCAGTATGGCCCAATTCACATGCACGGAGACAAGGTGGTCTTTGGATTAATGGAAACATGGTGATATGTCATGAGAGACAAGGTGGTCTCTGGATTATTGTGATATTGTGTAATGTGATATGTTAGGTGTATATGTGTTTATTTTGTACATGTGCATGTGTTGTGCATGGGAATGGGGTAAAGTTGTATTACGAGCGTTGTGTCGTACCATGTGTATAAGTGTGTGTTTTGCAAAAGTGTTTAGGATATGCAGGTATGGGACTGTCTGGACTTGTGTGTTGCGTATGTACAAAATTGTTTAGGATAGGCATGTGTGGTAATGTCTAGACCTGTGTGTTTTGTATGTGAAAAAGTGTTTAGAACAGGCAAGTATGGGACTCTCTGGGCCTCCACAGGTGCGAAACACACTTGTATTCTTGTCGACAGAAGACTACTTGGTTTGGTAGTGCCCATAATCATAGAATAGCGATTGGGCTTAAGTGCTCATCTTGGGGTTGATGAGTCACTTAGTAAATTTCAAAGTGAAGAGAAGGCACTGGACCAATATAGTGTGAGTACAAGATCAAAGTGAAGAGAAGGCATTGGATGAATCCAATGTGAGTATGAGATCAAAGTGAAGAAAAGTCACTGGACCAATTACGTGTGAGTACCAGATCAAAGTGAAGAGAAGGCACTAGACCAATCTAGTGAGAGTACGAGATCAAAGTGAAGAGAATGCACTGGACCAATCCGGTGCAAGTACGAGAGAAAAGTGAAGAGAAGGCACTAGACCACTCCAGTGTGAGTACATGATCAAAGTGAAAGAAAAGGATTACTAGATACTTGCAGAGTTGGGAAACCAACCCAATGTGCATGAAAAGAAAGTAGCAAGAGGACAAATCAAGATGAGTATCAATGTTTCATGGTTTTAAAAATTTCTATTTTTATGAATCTAAATTTAAATATTCTGATTTATGATGGTTGGGTTATGAGCTAACCTGGTTTGCTATGATAGGAAATAAATAAAAACTCCAAGTTCACCTCATGAAATAAACTGCTAGTGAGGTATGATTTAAAAATTATTGCATTTTCTTAATGATGAAGCTTATGGAGGATTACATGCTCTGATGCAGGAAAGTATGAAGCTGCCCAATTAGGGTAGGTGGATATGGCCACAAGAATAGTAGTTGCAGCTGAAAGATATTAGAATGTGCAGTGGCACATGGAATAAATATTTCAAGAAAGGGTCAATTGTGATATATTAATGCTAATGGTGCCAATCATTGCAATGAAGCATGCTATGACCCATATAATTGTGATAAGTCGGGATTGCCTTGGTTGTAGACCCTTCCATTGTGAGGAAGCTCTACTAAGGGGTGAATTACCTGACGGACTACGAAGCAAAGAAGGGGATGTTGAACTTGGAAGGCGAGTGAATGCATGGAGAAGGGGTAACCGGATTTCCTAAGGGACTGAGAAGCAGAGAAGGGAAGGCCATAAAATAAATTGGGTATTTCTTGGTCATGAGCATAGCTGATTGGAATCAAAATCACATTGGGGTTGTATCGAGAAGAAATGAGTCTAGAATTACTCACTGGAGGAACAGGAATGCAAGGAAAAGCAATGTTGAATATCAGAGGCTTTCTAGCCTCCAGAACGAAGGAAAGGATGCAAGTCATATCTAGTGCAACAAAAAGCACTGGAAAATTGCAAAAGAGACACAAAAGTGGTTGATCTAATTGAAAAGTTTGTTTTATTTTGAAATTTTTTAAAACACAACTACAAATATATGACATGTAACTATGTATAAACGTTGGAAAAGAGCTATGAATATGAAGCTCTAAAGACAATGTGTTGTTATTCTCCTTAATTTAGCTTATTTCTCTGTGTACATGGATGGAGAACATCAAGCACGACATTCTCCCAAGGGGGAGGGGTCTGTAACAGCCCAGCCAAGAATGGCCTGATTCAACCATGTAAAAGTAGCATGTAATTAAATTAGTAAAAATAATTATGGGTTGAGTAAGGGACATGGATTCCAAGAGGTCTAATGGAGGTCAAATTGCTTAAAAAAGACTTGGCTTGACTGTTCGAGGAAGGAAAATCAAAATTTGTATGAAAACCATTAAAGTGTGGTTGGTGTGCCTTTAATAGGTTGGTTTGTTGAAGATTCATGGGGGATGTAACTCTAGGGACGAACCCATACAGTTGGAAGGCATGTCAAGTAAAAAGAGGACTCACGCATGGGGCAAGGAAGGAGGAGGAATCGTGAACTTTTCGAAGAAGAAGGAAAAAAAAAAAAAAAAAAAAAAACTTCTGAGGGGAAGGAGAAGGAAAGCATGTAGTGGTAGACTAAGAGACAGAGCTCAACTTAGTAGAATTCATAGAAAGGGAAGGAAGCTTGGATGAGGGTGGTTTGACTCTTCCAGAAAATATGAATTAATAGAGGAAGAAAAGGTAACACTTAGGGTTGGATATTTTGTTGGGCTTGGCAACAGAAGAGGCATCGCTTAAGTTTGGGTCATTTGGTTGGACGTCTGGGGTGTAGAGACATTAACCTCTAAAGCCTCTTGCGCATTGATGAAACATCAAGCGGCTGGTGGGTGGAGGAGGAAGAGCCTCTCGAGACCCTATTCTAATTGGTGATAGGTGTTATTTCCGTCATGCAAGGCCACCTCAAACCCTTGGAATTTGGCTCGGGGGTGAAAAATACAAGTGAGCCTTGGTTGCAGTTGTCTACAATTGGGTGGAGAGTCGAAGTCCCGGACTCAGTTTCCATCTCTATTGAATTAAGATAAGTTTTACTTACACATATCTTTGTATTTTTATCATGTGGAAACTTATCAAAATGATGTGATATATATATGTTTCTTGATAGGGTTGAATTACTTGTGCTTAAGTGTTGAATGATTGGTTATGCTCTTGATAGGAGTTCTATATAGGTTGTTTGATATTCCGCTCGATATGAATGAAGAGTGGTTGTAGGCAAGTAAATTGCAAGTTGATTTTGTTGTGATGTTTAGCCCAAGTCTCTTTGTAGATTATATATACATATATGTGTGCACCTACAAAGCATCTCTTGACAGATTGAATGAATTGGATTAGGTTCTAGAATTTAATCATGTGTTTCATGCCTATTTGGTGCATGGAGGATTGCATGTTTCTCATAGATGAATGTCTCATTCCTTATGCATGTGCCTTATTGTACTGGTAATTGTCTTGAAGTCTGAGTTGAGAATCTTGACAGGTAGCATGTGTTGGAGGTGGCTTTAGATTGCATTGCATTATCTAGCTGAAGCATTGCCAGTGTGGCATGACAAGCATGATGTGTGTTGCAACCATGTTAATAGGAAGGGGTTCACCCTTGTAGTGTTGGAGTTACATTGTTGCAGGATTTAGTAAGGGGTGGATTGTCCTTGAGGTTTTGTTGGGACATGGTGGTGATGGTCGTTTTGGGTTTAGAGGAGTTTTAGAAGAGATTCCTTGTCCCTGACTTAGTTTCCTTGCAGACTTAAAGATAGGTATCTTGAATGTTTTCTTACACTTAACAGGACAGTGATCCAGTTACTTAGGGGATATTGTAGCAAACATCCTAAGCTTTGGAATGAACATTTGTGTTATGTGCAGCATGCTTACAACCAAGTAAAACATTATTCTACACAGAGATCTCCTTTTGAGACCTGTTTTGGTTTTACACCCAGTCACCCTTGCATTTTTTCTTTGGTAAGGACACAATAGTTGAGGGACACAGTGATGTGGATAGGGCAACTAGGTTCATTGAACAAATCCAAGAGATCCACCAGGTAGTACAGCAATAGCTGGAAAAGATCCAAGCCAAATACAAGGCAAGGCATGATAAGCATCGGATGGAGCATAGTTTCCAAGTTGGTGACCAAGTCTGGTTGTATATCAGCAAGGACAGAATGCAAGGTGAAGGTAAAAAGCTAAAGCCTTTCAGGTATGGACCCTTCAAGATACTTGAGAAAATCGGTGAAAATGCTTTTCGCCTTGATCTACCAGCTTACATGCACATCTACTCAGTCGTAAATGCAGATTGCTTAAGATTGTTTGAACCTTCACTAATTGAGGATCCCGAAGAGTAGAGTCAATTGCCTTCTATTGATGACCTGTTACCTGAATATCTTAATGAATTGAAGGAAGACACAGTTCTGGACAGGAAGGTGAGAACAACGTGCAGGGGAGATGTTGAGTATCTCAGAGTTGGGCTCAAGGGTTCAAAGTCGAGCAGTGCAAAGTGGATATATATTGGACAAGTGAGACAATTGTACCCTCACTTAGTCGATGCTTGAAAACTAACTTTTGGTGGTCCAAAGGCTTTTTCAGTGGGAAGGTCGTGATCCGAATTGGATCCATGAAATTATTAGAGTTCTATGATTGTATCAAATCAGGACAGACTTCAAAAACTTGTGAACAAGATCTGTTAGGAAGGACCTCTGGACAGTGGCAGTTTGTAGCCAACAAGGAATGATGAGGACCTCGGTCAAAACGCACTGACCAAGACCCATGGAGACTGCGCAGTGGCACAAACTAGCAGTTAGGAAGTCTGGATTAGAAAACGAAGGTCGTTTCTGATGCGCAATTAGCGCTAATCACGCATCGCTGGGCAAAACCCCTCGAGAAGGAATAGCCCCGAGCGCTCGGTCACAAGGGAAGCCGAAAACCGTGGGAAAAACGCTAAAGCGAAAGGCGGGTCCCGCGCTCCAAAATCAACGGAATATCAAAGGCGTTTTAGGTGGTAAGCAGAATTGTCAGAGGACCAAGCGATTCCATACAGTGAATGACGTGTGTCCAGCGGATGAGAGAGAAAACCGCCTCTCATCGCGGGCTAACGTCCGAGCAAGTCAACCGCGCGATAAGAGCGAACACCGTAGGATCTGGGGGCTCCAGATCTAACGGCGAAGATTGCGCCCGATGGGAAACCGGATTCGACGGGAGAAAATAAGCCACGATGCATAAAGGTTGAAGTCCAATTTGACCGCTGAGTTGGCGGATGAATCATTACACAGAGTAACTGAAATACCGAACCGTTTGAGGAAGAGTTGGCGCAGTTCGTGAGAGGAAAAGTGACCACTTCCTTGTGATACGTTACACAGTGGCGATGACGCAGAGGCAAGGAATTCCAAACGAACAGCAACAGGCGATCCGAAGAGGCGAAAGAGGAAGTGAACAGTCACGGACGTATTGGCTTTAAGCCATGAATGAACAGAGAACAGAGACAGAGGACAGTGAGAAAGGAAGAAGAAGAACAGTGAAGCAAGAAGCAGAGAGTTGAGCTGACCTGCAGAGCTAAGGCAGCATCGAGCAGACAGAAGGCTTGAGAGGTTCAAGCAATCCCTGAGAGGATATCTATTAGGAACTGAGTACCAAATTGGACTCAACCCATTAAGACCAGCGAGGTCGAGACTTGGTAAGGAAGAGTTTGTGCACTCCAGTGGCTTAGGGAATCCAAGTACCACCCTACTAAGCATTATCTATTTCAAGAGACTCAACTTGAGCTCCCCATTGTAAAAACTCTACTAAAGACACAATAAAAGAAGGCCACCAGTGAAAGCTGGACTGGAGACGTAGCCCAGGAGGATTGGGTGAACTCCTTATTAAATTGTTGTGTTCTTGTATTCGCTTACTGTGTTTCTCTTACTGTTTTCCAGTGTCTGTGTATTTTGCAACCTTATCGATCCATTGCCTAAGATAACATAGACACACACCAGCACATGAGTCTGTAATACCTTCATTCATTAATTAATTAATTGAAATCACTCACGAGTGATTTTCAGATCACTCCAATAGTGGAGTGTTGGAGCCACTCCTTGCTCCTCAAAAGAACTGATTTGTCTCCCTAATGCCTTGTGGGAGGAGCCAAGGTGAAAAGTCATTTTTGCATACAATGAGGGAGTATATATAACCAAAGGGTGATGCTTCCCCTTCCTTGTGACTCTTTAAATACCCTCATGATTGTTTGGCTTCTTATGAATTTTCAACTTACACGACTCTTTATATCTTATGTGTGTCCTTTGGACTTCCACTTTACAATACATTTTGAATACCATTTACATGATTCACAATGAAGTTGTGGCATATGACAACTCATGACATGATGTGACGTGACACTACTGACATGGATTGCTTGATAATGTGGCAGTGTCAAGTCATTGTTGTTGTTATGTGTTGAGTGTCTGTTTGAGAATGCTCTTCTTTTCACCTCAGTATGACCTGGTGATAAATAATCTTCAATGATCTTAAGTCTTAAGTTACGATCGAAAATTGATGTCCCTTTGCTTTCTTGGGATTGATCAACTTGCATGTTCAACTACAAGATTGTCTTTCAGCATGTTTTCCTCCTTCATCTATTTCTTCATCATCTTGCCATAACATTGTAAGGTACATGTATCTGCAATTCACCCGTGATGAGACAACATCAGTCCGAAAACCTCCTAGTCTAAGATGGTGCATTATGATCCATTGACTAAGCCGGAACCAGGTGACAGGTCGAGAGAGAGGGCTCAGTGACCTCACAATTGCGCAGTTCAAACAGCCAAGGGTGCAACTTATGCCTTGAGATTGTGCAATGCACAGTTAAGGTTGGACTGAGGAAGAAAAATGCACAGTCCGGGAGCTTAGGATGACAGGCACTGGATCAACCTATTACACAATTATGGAGCACATATGAGCCTAGGTGATTACACAATTGTGCAGTTCAAGAAATCAGGGCTGAGACTTGAGCCTTGAGACTACGTAGTGTGCAGTCCAGGCTGGACTAAGGTAGAAAGTTGCACAATTCTGAGAGCTAGAGGTAGGATGAGGGGATGGACATTGAGTGAACACATTACACAATTTCGGAAGACAATGGAGGTTAGGCTGCTATGTAATTGCACAGTTCAAAGGCTTAGGGAATGAGATTGAGGCTTTTGATAACACAGTGAAGGCAAAACTAGGAGGAATGATTGCAAAATTTTGGAGGCCAATGCTGGAGCTTGGGCACAGAAATTGCACAATGCAATAGTCTTGGGAGGTAGGAATTGTGCATTGCGTAGTGCCAAGGGGCAAGGTCAAAGCTAGAGGACTGAACCTACCCAATACGTAGTTCAGGGAGGCCGGTTGAAGCCAAGTTGCTTGGTCGGGAAGACTTCTCAGAAATGGCTAAGTGTAAGACCAGTTAGACTCATGTGAATAGTGATAAGACTTCAACTGTGATCTCACACTTAAAATACTTAACGACACAACAACACACATCACCCATGTCATATGAACAATGCATTTCCCTCCATGCGACAACTTTATGACTAGTTACGACAAGTGCGACACATAAGATATGCTTTGCGACGACCGTGATGACACTTGTGTGACAATGCTTAAAATTTTGTGAATGAGTGACATATGTTTACATGGTTAGAACCACTGATATTCACAAAGATAGACCCTTGAAACCACCAAAAATGCTTCTACACATTATGCGAAAAGATAACAATTTACCCAACTTGCAAAGGGGAGCAAAATAATTCAAGAAAGTACATGAAATGTGTTTTGGTTTTTGTGAAAACAATGTGCAAGACCAAGGAAGGCTCCGAAATTGAGTGTAATCCAAAATTTTGGAGGGTGTTGCAGCAGCTACAACAGGAACATCTAATGTTTTTTTAGAGGCTCGATGTGTCGAGTTGATCCACTATTAAATATACTCTATATGAAGAAAATCCTTAGCATGGGTGAAAACAAAAGTAATCGTCCTTGTTAGAGTTGGTCTTGTACCCCTCCATCAGCGATCAAAACTCTTTGCATTTGCATAAGTAGGTGTCTCATCAGTGTCAATTTTTGCATTCCATTAGGCATGCCATAACCCTGATGGAGGAGCTGGCGTCTTTGTCCCCCTCTTGGCATTGCTGGATCAAAGTCATTTCAGTCCTTAAATCTCTTTCAAGATTGTCTTGTCTTGTCTTCAGGTTAGATTCCTAGGTCTAGGGTTTTGGTCAAGTCTGTTTACAAGGTCATATCTCTGAAGGTCAATAAGTTCCCAGCAAGCCAGAGGGATGGTTTTGATGGTGTTTCTTCGCAAATTTCTATTTTATACAGTTAATCTTCACCTTGGATTTAAAAACTCTGTTTTTAAAGCCAAGGTCATTTTTAAATAATTTTGTAAAAAATGTAAAAATTCAAAAGTTTTCAAAGGACAGTATGAAACCCTGGCTCCCTTGCCAAGATCCCTCAGATGATGTCCCTGCAAAAAGAATTGAGCAAAAGCATTAAATCAGTCAATTTCAGGACAAAGGAAACCAAGAAAAGTCAGTTTTATAAAGTGTCAAAGCAAAACATTATAAAGTGGGTTTGGGCATGAAATTTGTTCAAATGAAAGCTATAAAGGCCCAATCTCCCTCCATTTACCCTCATTATGCATTCAAGTCATTTGCAAGAGAGTTTGGGCGAGTGATTGAGTGAAAGTTGAGCTAATTCGGGAGTTTGACAGGCGCGCGACCCGTCAGAGGCGCGCGACCCGTCCAGCGCGTTCCCACAGTTCATTTTTTCAACGGGCGTGACCCGTCAGAGGCGCGCGACCCGTTGGGTGAGGCGCGCGACCCGTTAGCGCCCTCCCTTTGAAATCACCTGCAAATTCACCCAAGGAGCTATCAAATCGCCGATTTGCTTGAGGTAGGCCCTCCAAACTAAAAATTGGTTGCTTGTTATGTTTGAAGGACATCATGAATGTGTTTTTAAAGATCAAATTGTGCAAGAGAAAAAGCTCCATATAGCTGCATATTAAATTTGTAAAAATTTGCTAGGGTTTTATGTTCTTTCAATGGTTTTTCCCTTGTAATCATTTTTCCTCATTCCCATTTCATTTTCCTTGTATTTCCATGTAAATTTCCCTTTTAAATTTGTAAAGAAGAAAATAAACCCTATCCCTTTTCCCTAAAAAAAATAAAAAATCAAGCCCTAACCCTACCCCTCATAATACCCATGTAAACACATGTATTTAATGATGCATATGCAATGATGTTTGCAGTGTTTTTCCCTAAATTCCCTGTTGTATACATGTATTCCCATTTTCCTTTTAAAAAAATTGTCCCTCCCCTAACATTCCCCTCATGTTCCTTGTCCCCTTGAAACAGCATATAAATCAGCATTTTACAAAGCAGAAACAGCAGTACATTTTGTCCACTCTGCTCCTTAAACAATGTCAGAAACCGAAACCTATGAGCAGAGTGATGACCAGGCATCAGCTTCAGAGATTGAGATACAGAGGAGGCCTCATAAGGGTGGAAAGGGTGGTCATCATAGGCGAGAAGAGTCCACCTCTTTGACAGATTTACAAGCTTGTCCTATGGCAGTCTCATGTTTCCAGTACATGTCTTGCTATGAGTTTTGTGAGAGGATCTCTCGGATTCAGCACCACAGAGAGTTGGCTCGCCTGTTTGTTTTACACTTGCATGATGGACATGTCAACCTTGCCGGGGTGGACTTTACATTGACACCTGAGGTGATTGCACAGGCCACAGGGATACCTAATGTTGGAGAGGTATGGAATAAGCGCAAGGTGCTGGACAGTGTTCATTTTGAGCCTTTTGTTAGACCAGCACTCATGAGACACTTGACAGGAGTGTTTCCCTTCAGATTTCTCAGGAGTGAGTATGCTCCCATCATGAGGCTCATCATGCTCTATTTTACCTGTGAGGGCAGATTTTCACAGGTATATTCATACCATATTTGCCTCTTGATGCACTTCACCCGAGTGAGGATGATGAACATCCATGTTTTCTTCTATCAGAACATTGAGAAGATGGTGTCCATGATGCAGAGGAAGAGCCCGGCACAGCAGTACAGGAGCCTCTACCATTATGGTTTGATTCAGCTAGTGGTGTTACATCAGTTGGCTCAGCAGGGCATCTCATGGGAGGAGTTCATCTCTCGTGAGTTTTTCACAGCACCATCATCACCACATCCAGAGGTTATTCATGAGGAGGGAGGGCCATCACAGCAGCATGACATCCCCTTCACTAGACATGTCAGCTCCTCACCTATGGTTACTTATCAGAGAGGCCAGAGGGCCTTATTTGCAGCAGCTTGGCGAGTACTTTCTCCACAGCATGTGGAAGGGGTCTCGCCTTCTTCATCGGCTCAACGAGTGTTATCTCCACATCAGGTGGAAGGAGCCTCGCTTTCTTCAGTAGCACAGGTACCAGGGAGGGGCAAACAGCCCAAGATTGATGAGGGACCATCAGGTGTCCCGGACATAGAGCTTATTGATCTTGATGTTAGTTCTCCTAGCCGAGAGTCAAAGGAGATCATTCAGCACCTTAGAGCTGAAAATGATGCCTTGCAGAGGAGATTAGAGGGGGCACAATGGACCATCACATATCTCGAGCAGCGCAACAAACAGTTGGAGGATGAGCAGGCTCTTGATGAGCTGTGGAGGATTCGTAGTGACCGCATTTTGAACCGGAGAAGACCCGGTGATCTATTTCCCGCTGAGCGAGAGTCCATGCTCATCCGGGTTAATGCACACTTGGAGAGGCTGTTGGCTAGGGCCAACCAAGAGAAGAAATTGCTGAGGAACATGAAGAACCATTATTGGGCAAGAATGCACGTGTGCAAGGCAAAAATGAAGATGTTCCAAAGGCGGTTGGCTAAGGCACAAAAGAGGAGAAAGAGGCCTGATCCCCTTCACATCTTGGCCGAGGCTTCACTGAAGGACCAAGGCACTAAATAGCCTAGCCACAGCACAAATTCCAAAAAAAAATTAGCATTTTGGGCAAATTTTGGTTTTTTCAAGCATTTACAGGTTTTTCCCCATTAACGGGTCTCACCCCCCGCGCGACCCTACATCATGGCAACTCCATTTTGCAAAAAATCAGCATTTCCAGATTTGTCATGAGAAGTTACATATGCTCATTAATGGATTTGAGATTTTATGAAGTTTTGGGCCTCCAGAAAGTCAAAAAACAAGCAAAATTTGACATTCTGCCACATTTTTTAGTTGCAGAAAGCAGTCTTGGGAGATTGCAATTTTGGAGGGGCAAATGACCACCAAATTCAAAAATTCTAGTTGGATTGGAAAGTAGACTCACAGACCTTTCCAACAAGCCTACTCTTGCTCAATTTGGCAACCTAAAAGTGCCCCAAAAGTGGATCCAAAGGCGCGCGACCCGTCAGGCAGATTTTTCCAAAATGCACTGTACAGCTCAGAAAAATGCAGTTTGACCCAGTTTGACTTTTTGGGGTGAATTATGATTCTCTTTGATGTAATTATTGTACTTTTAAGACACTTTTACTCTTATTTAACACTTCTAGAAGATTCATTCATGAAAAGGGTAAATATTAAATGAATGAATTGGTTTCCTAGCTTATAGAGGCAAGTTGTTTTGACTACCTAGTTTGTAGTGCTTAGTTTAGAAGTGGTTGAAACAGCTCCTAGGATAGTGAGCTCGACCCATGGAGGCAGGGAAAGAGGTTAGATCATCTATATTATGTATTTTCTTACTCATTTTCATGGTTGGACTCTTGAGGGAGAAGCTATCATTGTATTATTCACTGTATCTCTGCAATTTTTGGCTAAGGAAGACCAGGGTTTTGCAGTCCTCTTTGGGATTCTTGTGGACTCATGTGTTGATGGTGTGTTTCTCAATGTACTTGTAAGTGTGTTATGTGAATCATTTCCTTTCTTTTACTTCTGCACATTAAACAAATGAAGTGTTAAAGTAAGAATTCATGCCTGCCATGCTCTGCTTTTAAGTTTGTTTAATTTCAATGTTTTCTACTGTCTAAGGGGAATTCAAAGTTATTGTTTGCTCTCCTTGGCTCCTCACCTGTCATTCCTGATCATCCACCTCAATCAAAGGCATCAATACTGTCTCCTACCTCGCCCCAAAGAACCCCCTGCAGAAACTGTGTCCAATCCCCGCACCCAAAATTGCCCTCTCCTCAATTTGCCACCAAAAACCCTAAAAATCCCAAATCAATCTTTTTGATCAGTTTACTAGCCTAAAATTAGTGTTACCATATTGGTCATCTCATCCATTGAAGATTTTACCGAGATAGACCGGAGAGAGCCTTCTCCTGCCCCGTAGGGCTAGCTACAAGGCTAAATGGTTTGATGTTGCCTTGAGGTTTACCTTTCTCAGCCTAAGGTGAAATTTCAAGCGCTAACATACTGGCGACCATACTAGGGAAAACAAACTAATCGTCTTCTCATTGACGTGTTATTTCACAAGTCTTAGACGGAGCCTGAAGATACGCTAGGTAGCCTTCGAAAACGCTCTTGTTTTACATCAGCGTTAGTAGATAAACGCTGCTTCAATCAATCTCCGTGAGCTGGTGAACATAGCGCTTCATTGACACTTTATCCCAGTATAATTGTTAACTCTGAGCCGTGGATGATAGGTTGAGAGTTTTCACAGGCTGAATGGTTTTTCTTTCCTAGTCTTTTGAGAAAAACAAGTTGGCTACTGATCCTGGACCCATTTTCAAAACTCATTCATGCCCAGCTATTTTTTATTATCTCGAAGATATTGATTTTGACGAAAGCTTTGAGTTGTCCTTGTTTAAAGCTAAGTCTGAAAGTGCGCTCGGTTCTCTAGTCCTTGATCCTGATTTTGCAGCTGCTATTGAATTTGAGAGACATAACAAATTGGTTGAAAAATTCATCTTGAGACATCTCCAGACACGTGTTCAAGCTACTACCCTTGCTGATTTTGTTGAGAATATCTCTGATCATATTGGATCTACTATCACGGCTCACGAAGAATCTTATCCTCCTTATGTTTCAGTTTCACCTATAATCACCTATCCCGAATCCACAGTCGGTTCTCCTCCTACTCCTCCTACCCCTCCGACTCCCCCAACTCCACAAACTTTAGCTCCCCTTATTATAATCCCTGCTATCACAGCTCCTCCTCCTCATACTCATCCTACTCCCCCTCCTAAAGAAATGGCTGCCAGATTTGCCCCACTTGCTCTTCCCCAAAATCTTCATGATATGCCAGCCGATTATCAAAGTAAAATCCCCATGTTTGATGGCACTCCACAAAGTATCACTGCTCAGCAACATATTGACAAAATGACAACTTTCTTCGATCTATATGAGATAGATGAAGAAGATGTTACCATGCGGTTGTTTGTGCAAACATTTGGAGGAGAGGTTAGAAAGTGGTTTAGAGGGTTGACAGCCGGAAGCATTGCCACCTTGGAAGCACTTCAGAATCAGTTTTTAGATTGGTGGGAAATCAGAAAGGATCCGCTTCAGATTAATGCCGAATACAACAACATCAAGCGTAATCCGAGTGAGTCCGTTCAAGATTACATAATCAGATTCAATACAGTTTATAATGCTATTCCCGATGATTTGAGGCCATCTAGAAAATCAGCACTTCTTAAGTTCCCGGATAGTTTTGATCCGGAGATGGCTTACTCATTGAGAGACAGAGATCCACCTACCTTGGAGGATATGCAGAAAATTGCTGTTAGTGTTGAAGCGAATTTGAATGATAAAAGAGCAAGGATGAAGGCCGAAAAGCGAGTCACAATCAAAGAGGAAGCATCCACCTCAAATCAGCTTCTCCGTGATGTTGAACAGATAAAGAGGGCACTTGAAAATGTTCGTCTTGACAAGCTGGAACTGCAGATCCGTAATCCTAATTTCCGAGGTGCACAGCAGCAACAATATAGAATCAAGCAGCGTGAAACAAAGGCACAAGAGGCAGCAATTCAGCAGCAAATGAAACCTCCTTTTCAGCAGAATTTCGTTAGCCAAGAATCAGAGGACGAAGGTGATAATGTTGGAGAGGAAAATCACTTCTTCAATCCTGATGATCTGCCCACTTATATTACCGAAGAGGAAGAGCTGGTGAGTAATTCCATCATTCCCCAAGATGAGCATTATATTTTGTCAAACGATGCAGCACTTCAAGAAGAATCAGAAGAGTATCAAAGAGGGTATTTGCATGCTTTATCAGCGCAGCAAGGTCAGCAAAGGCAGTTGAGAAACCGAGTGATTCCCATAAATCCCATCCAGAAGAGAACAGAAGCTTCGGCAAAGAATGGTTCTGCTGTCCCGCAGAAAAAAGGGAAAGAAATAAGCGATCCTCCAGCAGGCCAATCATTATCAGCAAGCAAAATAGATCAGCCATCAAATACACCAAGAGATAGAGGTGAAAAAAGAGATAATCCGGCCAAAGAAAGTGAGAAGGTTTCAGTTTTCAGTTTGGAGAATGAAATTGCAAAGTTGAAGATATCTATTCCCTTGACAGAAATCATGAAGAACAGCACTTACCGGGGCCAAATTTCCAAGTTGCTGAATTTCGATCCAATGCTAGACACGGTAAATGTAGAAGATGATCAGCCTGAGCTGATCTTTGGGCCCGCTTTAAATGGTGAGTCTCCCGAGAGTGATGTTCCTCCGTTCTATATCAGTTTGCGATTGCATGAGTATGTGTTGCACAATGCCATGTTTGATTCGGGAGCTTCACATAATTTGATGCCCAAAGCGATTATGGAGAAGCTGGGACTTGACATCACAAGGAAGTATCATGATTTGTATTCATTTGATTCCAGCTGGGTGAAATGTATTGGTTTGATCAAGGACTTGGTGGTGAGTCTAGATCAAATCCCAGCAAAGAATGTTTTGATGGACGTGGTGGTGGCAGATATTCCTCCGCGATTTGGCATGTTGCTTTCGAGGTCATGGGGAGCTAAGCTCAAAGGTACACTTCAGCTCGATTTTTCCTATGCTACAATTCCAGTTTTTGGTCAGATGAGGAAGTTATATCGGGAACAAAAAATGAAATACATGATCACTAGTAAGGAAAAGCCCGTCAATCATCCTGTAAATTATGTACAAACAGATTTAGAATCTTTTGTTTTGTTTGCGGATAATTTCAATGAGATAGATAGTCAGTTAGTTCAAGTAGAAGATATACCAGCTATTACAGAGAATTTTAGAGAAGTTTTGAGGAAGGAAAGTGAAGAAAGGTCTGCTGTCATAAAGCCAACAGCTGAAATAAATGGGCAGCAAACAGAGAAGGCATCAACATCACATTTTCAGCACTTAGAAGACGATGAAGATGGTCTTTGGACCATGGATTTTGATGGTGCAGTGGGCAGCGATGGTGCTGGTATAGGTGTGTGGATTCGAAGCCCGTTTTCAGTTCAAAACCAAGTTCCAAGTAAGGTAAGGGTATGTTCATACAAATTGGCATTTGATTGTTCAAATAATGAGGCGAAATACGAGGCTCTTATTGCTGGTCTGAAAATCCTTCGGAAGTTGAAGGCAAAGAAGATAGCGGTATATGGTGACTCCCAGTTGGTTATCAAGCAGGTGAAAGGTGAATTTCAGGCCAAACACCCTCGTATGCGAGCATATCGGAATGCTATCCTAGATATGTTAAAACTGTTTTCAGAACATACTTTGACTTGTGTGCCCCGGATTCAAAATGGTGTTGCGGATGCATTGGCAAAGGCAGCGAGTAATCTGAAAATACCCATGAATTCTAGCAATAAGTTTGAGATATATGTGAAGCATCGTCCTACAGTTCCAGATAATCAAAGGTGTTGGCAAGTTTTCCAAGATGACGAAGAAATCAAAGATTTTCTGCAAATTAAGGGTAAATTCGAAGATATCTCAATAGACACGAAAGCTGAAGGAGTAAATCAGATGGATGTGTTGCAGCTCAAGGACAATTACATTCCTAAAGGATTAGTTCCTTTGGAAGAATTGTTCGATCAAGATGATGTAGCCCACAAGCCTACTTTGAGGCCAACAGAGGAAGGTGTCGAAGAAGTGAATCTCGGGACAGCTGAGAATCCAAAGATGGTGAAGCTATCAAAAGCATTGTCACCCAAGGTAAAGAAGGAATATATCAGATTGTTGTCTTCATTTTCTAATGTTTTTGCATGGGACTATTCAGATTTGAAAACGTATGACACAAGTATCATTCAGCATACCATTCCTATAAAGCCAAATCAAAAGCCTTTCCGACAAAAGTTGAGAAGAATTAATCCTAAATTGCTGCCATTGATCGAGAAGGAAGTCAACAGGTTATATAAGTCCGGAATCATAGTGCCAATCCGATTTTCTGATTGGATTTCCAACTTGGTGCCCGTGAGAAAGAAGACCGGTGAGATTCGCTTGTGTATAGACTTCAGAAATCTGAACAAGGTGTCATTAAAAGACAATTATCCGCTGCCCAAAATGGATCATATATTGCAGCGGGTAGTGGGGGCATCAAGGATGTCATTGCTTGATGGTTACTCCGGGTATAATCAGATTTTGGTACATGAAGATGACCGTGATAAGACAGCATTTACTACTCCATGGGGTACATTTCATTATGCCAAGATGCCGTTTGGATTGAAGAACGCTGGCGCCACATTTCAGCGGGCAATGGACATGGCCTTTGCTAATGAGAAAGATGTCTTTTTGGTTGTTTATCTTGATGATCTGACCGTGTTTTCTAAATCTGATGAAGAGCATTTGTTTCATTTAACTAAGGTGTTTCAAAAGTGCAGAAAGTATGGTATCTCGTTGAATCCAAAGAAGAGTCTTTTTCCTATGAGCGAAGGCAAGTTGCTGGGCCACATCATTTCTAAAGATGGCATACGTATAGACCCTGCACGAGTGGAAGCAATTCAGCAATTAGAGCAGCCCCGAAGCAAGAAGGAGATTCAGTCCTTCAATGGAAAATTGAATTTTCTGCGTCGCTTTATTCCTAATCTTGCCGAACATCTTAGAGAGATAACCAACATGCTCAAAAAGGACAGCGAGCTCAAATGGACCGAAGAGGCGGTAAAGTATTTCAACTTGGTAAAGTTAATTTTATCTTCAGCCCCAACTTTGATCAGTCCAGATTATACACAAGATTTTATTTTGTTTTCATTTTCTTCTGAGCATATGTTGGCAGCCGTGTTGATGCAAAAGAGAGATGGAGTCGAGAGGCCCATAGCTTTTTTCAGCCGCATCATAAGGGACGGAGCGCTGAATTATAATATCATTGAGAAGCAAGCATTGGCGCTGATAAAAGCTTTGAAAGATTTCCGGGTATATATACTGAATTCTCATATTTTAGCATATGTTCCCAACGCAGCTGTTAAGGATGTTTTAGTACAAACGGAACCGGAAGGAAGAAGGGGTAAGTGGATCGCTGCACTGTTAGAGTATGATGTAGAAATTAAGCCTACCAAGTTGATTAAAGGTCAAGGTCTTGCTAAGTTGATGGCTGAAACGAATCTCCATGTCCTAGACATCAATTTGATTGCTGCCTTATCCGATGAAGACGAAGAAAATTCAGCTCTACAGGTATCAGATATCTTTGTTTCTTCTCCTTGGTATGCTGATATTGTATATGTGCTTCAAAATATGTCTTCACCCCTCGGGATGCCTAGAAACAAAGCTAGAACATTGAAGCTAAAGGCTGCCAAATTTTGCATTATCAAATCTGCACTTTATTGGAAAGACCCCGGTGGCATATTACTGAATTGTTTGGTCGAAGAAGAAGCTAAGACAACAATAGAAGATTTTCATAAAGGTGACTGTGGGGGTCACTTGTTTTGGAAGACCACGGCCAATAAGATTTTAAGAGCTGGTTTCTATTGGCCTTCTCTATTTTCTAATGTATATAAAGCAGTTAAGAATTGTCATGAATGTCAAATTTTTCAAGGAAAGCAAAAGTTACAGCCATTGCCTCTCAAGCCCGTTGAAATCAGCGCACCATTTCAGCAATGGGGCTTGGATTTTATTGGCGAAATCCACCCAGCATCTTCCGGGCAGCATCGATGGATCTTGACCGCCACAGATTATTTCACGAAGTGGATTGAAGCCATTCCCACTCGGCAGGCCATGGACTCGGTAATTATTTCTTTTCTTGAGAATAACATATTGTCACGTTTCGGTTGTCCACATAAGTTGATTACAGATAATGCAGCAGCCTTTAAGTCGAAGAAAATGGTTGATTTTTGCTACAAATATAACATCAGCTTGGGGCATTCGACTGCCTACCATCCGCAAGGAAATGGGCTGGCCGAATCTTCGAACAAATCTCTAGTGAACATCATAAAGAAATTGCTGGAAATAAATAAGAAGAGCTGGCACAAAAAGTTAGTAAATGCATTATGGGCTGATCGGGTAAGTCAAAAGAAGTCAATTGGTATGTCACCCTTTGAATTGGTTTACGGGATAGATGCAGTGTTTCCTACTTCACTTAGTGTTCCAGTGGCAAAGTTGCTGCAAGAAGCTAGTGGCGAGGAGGATCCTATGCAACGGCGGATTAGTCAAATGATTCATTTACAGCAGACACGAGAGGAGGTTCATCAAAATTCCCTTAAGTTGCAGGAGCGCATAAAGAAAATCTATGACAAAAAGGCCAAATCAGATGATTTTCAGATAGATGATGTTGTTTTGAGATGGGATGCCTGAAATGAAGACAAAGGGAAACATGGAAAATTTGACAACTTGTGGAAAGGTCCCTACAAAATTGCAGCATACCGTGGTCCAAATGCTTTTCTTCTCAAAGAAATGAATGGTGATGAATGTCTCGGTGGGTCGGTGAATGGCCGGCTGCTCAAAAGGTATCATGCTTGAGCATTTTCTGCTCTAATCACTCTCATTGTAATTACCATTTTACTTTCGTTCTGCAGCAAGTGTGAACTGATCTCCCATCTTTAGTCTGGGGCCCGCAGTGAAGGCTATAATTCTAAAGATGGTGATTAGTTGGTGTGAGTTTTTAAAGTTGTTTTAGTCAGCCTATTTTCTGCATCAAGTAAGTCAGTTAGTGTCCAAGTTAGTCTAAGATTTCAGTCAATTGTCCAAGTTAATAAAGTTGTCCACATTTGGGTCACATGTGTAAAAGTTGACTCCATTGCCCAATGATGATAAAGCACTGGTCTGCTCTCCCAGAGGTCTAAGGTTCTTGGTACCTCCAAGGAGCTACCATCCCCATTGGAGCTAATGTTAGAGTCGGTCTTGTAGCCCTCCATCAGTGATCAAAACTCTTTGCATTTGCATAAGTAGGTGTCTCATCAGTGTCAATTTTTGCATTCCATTAGGCATGCCATAACCCTGATGGAGGAGCTGGTGTCTTTGTCCCCCTCTTGGCATTGCTGGATCAAAGTCATTTCAGTCCTTAAATCTCTTTCAAGATTGTCTTGTCTTGTCTTCAGGTCAGATTCCTAGGTCTAGGGTTTTGGTCAAGTCTGTTTACAAGGTCATATCTCTAAAGGTCAATAAGTGCCGAGCAAGCCAGAGGGATGGTTTTGATGGTGTTTCTTCGCAAATTTCTATTTTATACAGTTAATCTTCACCTTGGATTTAAAAACTCTATTTTTAAAGCCAAGGTCATTTTTAAATAATTTTGTAAAAGATGTAAAAATTCAAAAGTTTTCAAAGGACAGTATGAAACCCTGGCTCCCTTGCCAAGATCCCTCAGATGATGTCCCTGCAAAAAGAATTGAGCAAAAGCATTAAATCAGTCAATTTCAGGACAAAGGAAACCAAGAAAAGTCAGTTTTATAAAGTGTCAAAGCAAAACATTATAAAGTGGGTTTGGGCATGAAATTTGTTCAAATGAAAGCTATAAAGGCCCAATCTCCCTCCATTTACCCTCATTATGCATTCAAGTCATTTGCAAGAGAGTTTGGGCGAGTGATTGAGTGAAAGTTGAGTGAATTCGGGAGTTTGGCAGGCGCGCGACCCGTCCAGCGCGTTCCCACAGTTCATTTTTTCAACGGGCGCGACCCGTCAGAGGCGCGCAACCCGTCAGAGGCGCGCGACCCGTCAACGCCCTCCCTTTGAAATCACCTGCAAATTCACCCAAGGAGCTATCAAATTACCGATTTGCTTAAGGTAGGCCCTCCAAACTCAAAATTGGTTGCTTGTTATGTTTGAAGGACATCATGAATGTGTTTTTAAAGATCAAATTGTGCAAGAGAAAAAGCTCCATATGGCTGCATATTAAATTTGTAAAAATTTGCTAGGGTTTTATGCTGTTTCAATGGTTTTTCCCTTGTAATCATTTTTCCTCATTCCCATTTCATTTTCCTTGTATTTCCATGTAAATTTCCCTTTTAAATTTGTAAAGAAGAAAATAAACCCTATCCCTTTTCCCTAAAAAAAATAAAAAATCAAGCCCTAACCCTACCCCTCATAATACCCATGTAAACACATGTATTTAATGATGCATATGCAGTGATGTTTGTAGTGTTTTTCCCTAAATTCCCTGTTGTATACATGTATTCCCATTTTCCTTTTAAAAAAAATGTCCCTCCCCTAACATTCCCCTCATGTTCCTTGTCCCCTTGAAACAGCATATAAATCAGCATTTTACAAAGCAGAAACAGCAGTACATTTTATCTACTCTGCTCCTTAAATAATGTCAGAAACCGAAACCTATGAGCAGAGTGATGACCAGGCATCAGCTTCAGAGATTGAGATACAAAGGAGGCCTCATAAGGGTGGAAAGGGTGGTCATCATAGGCGAGAGGAGCCCACCTCTTTGACAGATTTACAAGCTTGTCCTATGGCAGTCTCATGTTTCCAGTACATGTCTTGCTATGAGTTTTGTGAGAGGATCTCTCGGATTCAGCACCACAGAGAGTTGGCTCGCCTGTTTGTTTTACACTTGCATGATGGACATGTCAACCTTGCCGGGGTGGACTTTACATTGACACCTGAGGTGATTGCACAGGCCACGGGATACCTAATGTTGGAGAGGTATGGAATAAGCGCAAGGTGCTGGATAGTGTTCATTTTGAGCCTTTTGTTAGACCAGCACTCATGAGACACTTGACAGGAGTGTTTCCCTTCAGATTTCTCAGGAGTGAGTATGCTCCCATCATGAGGCTCATCATGCTCTATTTTACCTGTGAGGGCAGATTTTCACAGGTATATTCATACCATATTCGCCTCTTGATGCACTTCACCCGAGTGAGGATGATGAACATCCCTGTTTTCTTCTATCAGAACATTGAGAAGATGGTGTCCATGATGCAGAGGAAGAGCCCGGCACAGCAGTACAGGAGCCTTTACCATTATGGTTTGATTCAACTAGTGGTGTTACATCAGTTGGCTCAACAGGGCATCTCATGGGAGGAGTTCATCTCTCGTGAGTTTTTCACAGCACCATCATCACCACATCCAGAGGTTATTCATGAGGAGGGAGGGCCATCACAGCAGCATGACATCCCCTTCACTAGACATGTCAGCTCCTCACCTATGGTTACTTATCAGAGAGGCCAGAGGCCCTTATTTGCAGCAGCTCGACGAGTACTTTCTCCACAGCATGTGGAAGGGGTCTCGCCTTCTTCATCGGCTCAGCGAGTGTTATCTCCACATCAGGTGGAAGGAGCCTCGCTTTCTTCAGCAGCATAGGTACCAGGGAGGGGCAAACAGCCCAAGATTGATGAGGGACCATCAGGTGTCCCGGACATAGAGCTTATTGATCTTGATGTTAGTTCTCCTAGCCGAGAGTCAAAGGAGATCATTCAGCACCTTAGAGCTGAAAATGATGCCTTGCAGAGGAGATTAGAGGGGGCACAATGGACCATCACATATCTCGAGCAGCGCAACAAACAGTTGGAGGATGAGCAGGCTCTTGATGAGCTGTGGAGGATTCGTAGTGACCGCATTTTGAACCGGAGAAGACCCAGTGATCTATTGCCCGCTGAGCGAGAGTCCATGCTCATCCGGGTAAATGCACACTTGGAGAGGGTGTTGGCTAGGGCCAACCAAGAGAAGAAATTGCTGAGGAACATGAAGAACCATTATTGGGCAAGAATGCACGTGTGCAAGGCAAAAATGAAGATGTTCCAAAGGCAGTTGGCTAAGGCACAAAAGAGGAGAAAGAGGCCTGATCCCCTTCATATCTTGGCCGAGGCTTCACTGAAGGACCAAGGCACTAAATAGCCTAGCCACAGCACAAATTCCAAAAAAATTTGAGCATTTTGGGCAAATTTTGGTTTTTTCAGGCATTTACAGGTTTTTCCCCATTAACGGGTCTCACCCCCTGCGCGACCCTACATCATGGCAACTCCATTTTGCAAAAACTCAGCATTTCCAGATTTTTCATGAGAAGTTACATATGCTCATTAATGGACTTGAGATTTTATGAAGTTTTGGGCCTCCAGAAAGTCAAAAAACAAGCAAAATTTGACTTTCTGCCACATTTTTGAGTTGCAGAAAGCAGTCTTGGGAGATTGCAATTTTGGAGGGGAAAATGACCACCAAATTCAAAAATTCTAGTTGGGTTGGAAATTAGACTCATAGACCTTTCCAACAAGCCTACTCTTGCTCAATTTGGCCACCTGAAAGTGCCCCAAAAGTGGCTCCAAAGGCGCGCGACCCGTCAGGCAAATTTTTCCAAAATGCACTGTACAGCTCAGAAAAACGCAGTTTGACCCAGTTTGACTTTTTGGGGTGAATTATGATTCTCTTTGATGTAATTATTGTACTTTTAAGACACTTTTACTCTTATGTAACACTTCTAGAAGATTCATTCATGAAAAGGGTAAATATTAAATGAATGAATTGGTTTCCTAGCTTATAGAGGCAAGTTGTTTTGACTGCCTAGTTTGTAGTGCTTAGTTTAGAAGTGGTTGAAACAGCTCCTAGGATAGTGAGCTCGACCCATGGAGGTAGGGAAAGAGGTTAGATCATCTATATTATGTATTTTCTTGCTCATTTTCATGGTTGGACTCTTGAGGGAGAAGCTATCATTGTATTATTCACTGTATCTCTGCAATTTTTGGCTAAGGAAGACCAGGGTTTTGCAGTCCTCTTTGGGATTCTTGTGGACTCATGTGTTGATGGTGTGTTTCTCAATGTACTTGTAAGTGTGTTATGTGAATCATTTCCTTTCTTTTACTTCTGCACATTAAACAAATGAAGTGTTAAAGTAAGAATTCATGCCTGCCATGCTCTGCTTTTAAGTTTGTTTAATTTCAATGTTTTCTACTGTCTAAGGGGAATTCAAAGTTATTGTTTGCTCTCCTTGGCTCCTCACCTGTCATTCCTGATCATCCACCTCAATCAAATGCATCAATACTATCTCCTACCTCGCCCCAAAGAACCCCCTGCAGAAACTGTGTCCAATCCCTGCACCCAAAATTGCCCTCTCCTCAATTTGCCACCAAAAACCCTAAAAATTCCAAATCAATCTTTTTGATCAGTTTACTAGCCTAAAATCAGTGTTACCATATTGGTCATCTCATCCATTGAAGATTTTACCGAGATAGACTGGAGAGAGCCTTCTCCTGCCCCGTAGGGCTAGCTACGAGGCTAAATGGTTTGATGTTGCCTTGAGGTTTACCTTTCTCAGCCTGAGGTGAAATTTCAAGCGCTAACAGTCCTCACTAAACTTGTTGTTGCTACACATCTATGACACTTGGTTGATTCTTTAGTTTCCACTTTACAGGGTTAGCATTATTTGCTAGAGATATATGCCATTCATTGAATCCACTTTATCTCAATGCAATACATGCTACACCAAATTGTGTTAGACACATTTTATATATCTCATTTTTTTCAAAAAATCTTTATATAATATTTATTCTATCATAAATACAAATTTTTTATATATTGTGGTTTAGTTTTTTAAGATGATCTTTCCAAATCCTCTATTCCTTCAGTGTATATTTTCACCTTTAGGGGGGAATTGCTAGTAATAGTAGCTTTCTCCAAAGTTAATCATCATGACTTATGGAGTGTTAAACTCCAAGTAAGTTTCAATGGTAGTTGTTTTCTATTATCTCATTTGAATGCAAAGTGATAAATAATGTTGAATGATGGAAAAACGGGAATACTAAAAATATAGTCAATTATAAATAGTTTACACTTTCAAGAAGCAAACATTTTAGGTAAGTGAACATTTGATTTAAGATGAAAATTCAAGTATTTTATTTATGGATGAATTACTATAACACAAATAAATGTGCGTCGTCGATAATTTGTCTTGTGCTTACGCTGAAATCAAGGCACACTATTAATCTAATTACTTTGAAATTAATGTACAACATACAATTAGTTACATAAAATAAAAAATCAACATCTACATTAAAATCAATGCATCTCACACAAGCAATCAAATAGGATTAGAAATCAATATTTACACTAAAATCAATGCATCCAATGCAATCAATCAAATAGGATTAGGAATGAACATCTATACTAAAAAAATGCATTTATTTAAGTGAAAAACCAAAATATTCATGGCTTTTTAAATCCAACTTATTTTACCTTTTGTAAAAGCATTACTTCCTCTTCCTCTATGGTTGATAATGTTCAATATTACATAATACTATATAATATATGTATGTGTCTCTTTCTTCTTCTCTCTCACCCCCCCATCTTTGTGTCTATATCCCTCCCCCCCTCTCTCTCCCCCACCTTCCTCTTTCCCCCATCTCTCTCTCTCCCCCCTTCCCTCTCTCCCCCATATCTCTCCCCCCCTCCCTCTCTCTTCCTTCTATCTCTCTCTCTTCTTCCCCCTCTCTCCCCCGACATCTATATCTATATCTCCCTCCATCTCTCCTTATTTGTCTCTCTATCTCAGCCCCCCCAAACACACATGCCCTCTCTCTCCATATCTATTTATCTCTCCCTCTTTTTTTCTCTCTTTTCTTCCATCTCCGCCCCCTCCATCTATATCTCTATCTCCTTCTATCCCTCCTTCTTTGTCTCTCTATCTCACCCCCCAAACATACACACTCTCTCTCCATCTCTCTCTCTCTCTCTCTCTCTCTCTCTCTCTCTCTCTCTCTCTCTCCCGTCCTTGTCACTGCATCTCTATATTCACCTTTTTCTCTCTATGTATTTCTTCTTTCCTCCCTCTCTCTTCACCTCCAACTCCATCTCTCCGTCCCTCGCTCATCCTCTCTTTCAAGTCCTTTCTCTCTTCCTTCCTCTATCTCCCACCTCCCCCCGTCTCTCTCTCTCTCTCTCTCTCTTTTCCTTCCAACTCTGTCTGTATATCCCTCCCTCACTCCTTCTCTCTTCCCCTATCTCCCCCCCATCTATATCTCCCCCTCTCTCTCTTTCCCTTCTCTCCCTCTATCTCTTCTCTCCTTCTCTCTCTCTTACTTCCTTCTCTCCTCTCTCCATATCTCCCATGTCACTCCCTCTCTCTCCCCATCTCTATTGCTAAACATCTTTGTTCTTCCCTCCCTCTCTCCCCCCTCCAACTCCATCTTTCTCTCCATGTATTTGTTCGTCCTTCCCTTTCTCTCCCCCTTCAACTCCATCTCTCTCTCCCTCCCTCTCTCCTTCTCACTCTCCCCTCCTCTCTCTCTTCCTTCCCCCCTATACCTCTCTTTTCCATCTCCCCCACTCTTTCCCCCCATCTCTCTATCTCTCTCCCTCCCTCTCTCCTTCTCACTCTCCCCTCCTCTCTCTCTTCCTTCCCCCCTCTACCTCTCTTTTCCATCTCCCCCACTCTTTCCCCCCATCTCTCTATCTCTCTTCCTCCCTCTCTCCCTCTCACTCTCCCCTCCTCACTCTCTTCCTTCCCCTCTCCGCCTCTCTCTCCCATCCCCCCCCCCCCTCTCTCTCTCCCATCTTCCCCCCCCCCCCTCTCTCTCTCCCATCTCCCCCCCCCCCCCCCCCCTCTCTCTCTCTCCCCCTCTCTCCCCCTCTCCCTCCCCTTCCCCTTCCCCCTCCCCCCCCCCACCTCTCTCTCTCTCTGCCACTATCTCCCTCCCTCTCTCATTCTCTCTCTCCCCCCTCTCTTTTTCCATCTCTATCCCCCCTCCATCCATATGATCAAGAATTGTCACTCTATGTAATCAATAATATATGTAAGGTCTAATATAATAATACTTATAATGGAAATTATTATTATTATTAATATATTGGAATAATAATAATCAATATTATTGACTATTATATCAATATTATTGATTATTATATCAATATTATTGATTATTATATCAATAATAATATATAAAGAAATAACATGTCAAACAAACAATAGCATGTTAACTTTACATTATAGACAGACCAATTTCTTCTGAACAAATTTGTAGCGATGTGTCTTACATTTTACATTAATATATATGAATCGTACATTATATATATAACTAATTTTTTATATATTTATGTTAAATGTTTACAAACATTTGCACCACTACAACATCAGCCCCATACTGGGTTATACAGCACCTTTTGGAACAAATAACATCATGCATTCCATAACATGAAGAAATTTTAAAATAAAATAACATCATGTATTTGAAAACATGGAGGGAGAATTATATATAGTTATTATATTCTAGATAATGGTGGCATATATTAGTATGGATTGGACTAGGCCCCCTTAAATGCAGGTTGTTCCTTTGGTTGTTGTTAGAAGGAAAAATATTGACTTGGGATATTCTTGTTAAGTGAGGATGGGTAGGTCCTATATTTTGTGTTCTATGTCGGATGAATGAGGAGTCTATAACTCATTTATTTATTCACAATCCTTTTGTAATCTCTGTTTGGAAGGCGGTTTTCTCTTTTTTTAACCTTGATGCCTGACAGAATGGAAGCTCAATTGAAGAGTGTCATTAGACTTGGGATCAAAGGTTTATTTCCTCTTCCTTTAAATTCCTTCCGATCTTTGTATTATGGGAATTTGGCTTGGGCAAAATTGTTGTATGTATGAAGACTCTGTGTGTTTTCTCTAAAGTTATTACACGCAATGCAATATCATCTGATCTTGAGTAAGTGAAACTATCGGAGGGGAAGAATTTAAGCCTATTCAGAGATACGGAGCTACCAACTGGTATAGTATGGGGCTTATTTGATGTAGCCAGTCATAAGGATGTTTGTGGTGCAGGTATAGCCATTTTCTTGTCCCAAAATCTGTTGATTAAATGCAAACTGGGTATTGACCTACACACAAATTTTACAACTGAACTCCTTGCTATGTGGTGTGCCATGAGGATTTGATCCGAATGGAAAATGACATACACCCATGGTATTGTAAGTGGCATCCACCCATGGTATTCATCCACCCATGGAATTTACCAATGGTATTGTAAGTGGCATCCACCCATGGTATTCATTCACCCACGGTATTTTCTCATGGTATTGTAAGTGGCATCCACCCTTAGTATTCATCCTCCCATGGTATTTATCCACCCATGGAATTTACCCATGGTATTGTAAGTGACATCCACCCATGATATTCATTCACTCATGGTATTTACCCACCCATGGAATTTACCTGTGGTATTGTAACCAAAAAAGACTATAAGTAACAAGTCGCATTTTGTAAAAGGACAGATTGTCCATCACAATGTAGCTTTTAAAATTATTCTCTATTTTAATAAAAATAAAAATTGTGGTTTTATTTACTGTGTGTTCTCTCTTTTTTTTTATGGCATTTAAAATTTTCAAATCTTGGGGGCCTCCACCCCCAAGATCCATTTCAATTTTTTATATCTTGGGGGCCTCCCCCCAAGATCCGGATCAGTGGTATCATATTCAGGTTACAACTCCATGGGAATGAGGGTTTGACGCATATTTTAGTTCCAAATTTTTGCAGCAATCTCCAACAAACTTCATGCACATGCTACGACCTCCGCAAAGCACTTTCTTGGGCAAAGCGGGAAGAATTTTTTTCATTTTTTTTGCAGGAATGTTGTTGGGCGGCGAGTTTGCAGATCAGATCCGAAACTTTTTGTGCAATTTACAAAAACAAATAACATATTTGGATTCTTTTGCAAAAAAAATACCCAAATTCAAAACAAACAAACAAAAAATCGGTCGAATCAGAGTCCGGATGAGGTAGATATCGTTGATTTAAACAGTTGTGTTGCATAATTTTTTATGACGACAATTCGTGGACGACAACTCTCCTATCATCTTTTACAGATTTTGTGTAGAATTTAAAAAATAATAATAAAATATAATAATAATAATAATAAAATAAATAAATAATTTGCAGATATGAGCTCCTCTTTCAAAATCATCAATTTCAACAACAACAACAAAAAATTGGTCGAATCGGAGTTCGGATGAGGGAGATATCGTTGATTTAAAATTAGCGATTTCTTTAGAAATTTTATGGCGGTGGGACAACTGTAGCGCGAATATGAGTTTCCAGAGTGTCCATGTTGGAATTTCAATCACATGGGAAGATGAAAAATGGTTATTCTATTTCCAAAAACAGGTTATTATAAATATTCTGAGCTATATTGATCGATTTATTCCCATTTTAAATTGGTATTTATATCTAGAGCAGCGTTCAGAGTGGGTTCCCTTTGGAGATGTGCCCTCCCACCCCGATTTAGTAGGCACCTGCTTCACATTCATCAGTTTCAGCATAGCAACATCCGACTTGGGTTCTTTGGAGACGTGCCCTCCCACCCCAGGCTATGTAGGCACCCGCTACTTCTTCAACAATCAATATCACGGTTATGGGTCAACCGCACAAAATCCTTGTCATCGAAGCCCATTTGCTAGGCCGCACATTGTTAGTATCACAATTGGTCACAATAATTACATAGTATCTCTATCCTCGAATCTTCATTTTTCATGGTTATGAGTCATCCATAAACCCATGCTTAATCGAATTCCATTTGCTAGGCCACACATTGTTAGTGTCACAGTTGGTCACAAGCATTATAGGGTATCTCTATCCTCGGATCTTCATTCATCATGGTTATGGGTTAACCACACAAAACCCTTCTCTTCAGTGGCTCTTCATATTCAACAAAGGCTTCTCAAGAGGGA
This sequence comes from Pinus tabuliformis, assembly GCA_031772625.1. Lineage (NCBI taxonomy): Eukaryota > Viridiplantae > Streptophyta > Pinopsida > Pinales > Pinaceae > Pinus > Pinus tabuliformis. The sequence goes on along the minus strand of CM062811.1, from coordinate 1,130,625,259 downwards.
ACATCACGCAATGGGGACCATGGCTTCTAAAGGAGGGAGGAATGATCCAAATTGAAAATGGCATCCACCTATGGTATTGTAAGTGGCATCCACCCATGGTATTCATCCACCCATGGAATTTACCCATGGTATTGTAAGTGGCATCCACCCATGGTATTTTCTCATGGTATTGTAGGTGGCATCCACCCTTGATATTCATCCTCCCATGGTATTTATCCACCCATGGAATTTACCCATGGTATTGTAAGTGACATCTACCCATGATATTCATTCATCCATGGTATTTGCCCACCCATGGAATTTACCTTTGGTATTGTAACCAAAAAATACTATAAGTAACAAGTCGCATTTTGTAAAAGGACAGATTGTCCATCACAATGTAGTTTTTAAAATTATTCTCTATTTTAATAAAAAAAATCATTGTGGTTTTATTTACTGTGTGTTCTCTTCTCTCTTTTTTGGCATTTCAATTTTTTAGATCTTCGGGGCCTCTCCCCTTAAGATCCATTTCAATTTTTTAGATCTTGGTGGCCTCCCCTCAAGATTCGGATCACGATTGTCCTTTGAAAGCAAGTAAACGTATTTAGATTGTATGGGGATTAAAAAGTCCTTATGGATTGATTCAATGGAAGGGTTGACCTCATGACCCTTCATTTAGAATTGTGGCAAAGGAAAATCCGCCAGCTATAGGAGCAATATGATGACATGCAAGTTTTTCATTCATAAAAGGAAAATAATTTCTTGGTGTATATGTTATCCAAGGAAGCTTTGATGTTAGATGTTGGGTTAGTATCCATCTCAAAGTTGTCTAATGGTAAATTGTTGCATGTTTTGTCCTTTAATCTATTTGAGCACATTCAAATAGGATTTATTTAAGCTACAAGATATGTTTAAGGTCTAAGATATTTTTGGGATTTTGTTCTTAGCCTAGTTTTTAAGTTATCAAGCGCGCTACTATGCCATTAAGGGATTGTACTTTTTGATTTCCAATAAAATATCAAGAGTATGTTTTCTTTTTTAAGAAGAGATAAAGATCCAAAACCAAGTGATGATAAAATGAAATGATCATCACATTAATATATATCCTCCCTAAGGGATTCGATTTGCCTAATTAGGCCTACTAATGCCTCAGATAATAAAATAATGTGCAAAATAGCATAACTTGGTGACAATCCCACCAAAATAGCTCCATAAAACAACAACAAGCCTCTCAAGAGCGAAAAATAATAGATATAATAGGTCAGAGGGCCATTGAGGAGACCCAGTGGAGTCCAATGCGTGCTAAGACGAATGAATGAGCTCCAAACATAGTGATAAAGGAGTTGGCCCCTTGATATCCAATAAAATGATATGTGGTTCCCCTAGGTGGCTATGGGGGCACAAAACATCCTTATGGGTCTCCAAATGGATCGAACAAGCATGTATCCCATCTATAAGTGTTGGAAGAATGATGCAAGCCCTCCCATTGTATCTCATGGCAAGACACATCTTCATTTGGGCCCTAGATCAACTGCCAAATGTGTGGTGCAATAGTGGAGTCGGTTAGGCAAGGTGGTCCAGGTGCATCATCATCGTCAAATACGTGGAACACGAGCAAGGTATAAGTGGAACTGAAGGATCCCATGAAGTGGCAATCTACTCTCCACTATGGTGGAGATCCTTGGCTCTCAATGCTCACCCTAAAAATGCCAATATGAACCTCTGGAGGGCTTGGACACCGTATAGGGAGACCAAACCCCAGACAAAGACCCACCTACAATCCTATATAATATCCAATGTGTCCCCTCACCTTCCAGTACAACCAAACATTAGTGTGATTGAGTAAATGAGCTTATAAATCATGGATCCAAGTGGACAATTCCTAGTGGAATGCCCTTCCATAATGGGATTTAGAACATATAAGTGTCTCCAAATTCAAGAAGAAGGTTAACCAAGGACCTGATTAAGTGGTTTTAGCCTCTAATGGGGGGTGACATGTCCATGTTACATCTATCAAATGGCAGGTGGTAAGTTAAATAATGATGAAACGAAATGGGGCATTAGGGGAAGCCTCCAAGCCACATGCCACAATACAAGGGTAGCGAGACTAATTGAAACCTACACTCGGGTATATGAATGTAGGAGGGAGAAATCGTGGTACATGAGTTACCCTTACCTTTTTTTTCCACCCTTCTTCTTATTCATTTGCCTTTTATAGATTTTCCATTTGTAACTGCTTGGGGCTCAAGGGGATGAGAGCATCATATGTAAGATATAACAATGAATACCCCCTTAAGGTGGGGTAGCTCATCGCCCACCAGGGATTGGGACAATCATGGGTTCCTTAATGATGTAAGGGACCAATAGGAGAGGCCCATAGGAACTAGGGTGATGGCCGTGATGATAGGGGCAAAGCTCATGTTTGGCTTTTGCCCACATGCTAAATTTGTATGTCCTAATCATATTTTGCATTTTATGGTACATTTCTTGTTAAGAGTGGCCAAATTATGCATTTTCTTTTCCTTTAGTTGCATCAACCTCTAAGGCATTGTTCCAAGCCCAACCCAAAGTGTGGACAAGGGGAAGAGGAGACTAACTCCTTGTCGACCCGGATGGGAAATATGGTGAATGGGGTTATGATGAGTGGAGGGGAGTGATGTGTATGGTGTCGGGAAGTGGGAATACACAACCAAAATCAGGGTTTCCCATGTAGTGCCACCCCCAAAGCTAGTAGCCAATGAAGGAGATCTCACGAGACTAGGATACAAGGTTAACCATCAAATTGGACAGAGGAGACAAGAGTACAAACCAAGCCCACTCTTTCCACCTAATCGATGCTTAAATGTGTCCATGATAAGTAAACAAAAAAACCCAACTACACAATGAAAACCCGTAACTTCAAGGCTGGAAGGCCCATCTTCAAACATACGATCATAATAGATGGGCAAGGGAGCATATGGCTAGCTCAGGTGGCACATACCGTGGCATGTCAAGCTATCTAGCGGCTGCAAGGGGCTGTTGGATGTCAGTTGAGGACCATTTAGGAGAAAAAAAATCTGCTATCGATACTACCCACGAGTGGTGGGTAACATATAACTCCAACTTGGACATGATCTCTCAGAAGAGTTCACGAATGTACTCGAACAAGAAGGTCATGAGACAACCACCAATCTCTTGCGACCACGGACCTATTACTTGTACATATCAAAGACCAAGCTCACAGAGCAGCGTGTTTTTGTGGTGTCTTATGATCACACATGCTTAATATTAGGCCATAAAATCAACAAGAAATGAAATTTACTCTAAATGAAATTTTAATCTAAATACAACTAATATAACAAGATATTTCATATGATGTTAATTCTAATGAGAAAAATCAGTATGTAATGCATCATACCCTAACATGCATATGATACAAGGTCAAGTATCAAGAAAAGTGTTGATACGACTCAATTTGACAGGTTGTGGCCAAAGTTCGTCGTCAAGTTTGGAAATGTAATAGTAATCCTGACCGACCATCCCGTGAATATTAATAGGTATAGGGTTTTTATCTACCAACACCACATACCCAACCTTGTATTCCTTTTTGGGCTTCCATTTCCTTTTTTTTTGTGATTGGGCCTCTTAAGGATACGAAACTCTTGACAAGGAAGAATAAGGGATGGTTTCTCGGTCTCAGGGATCTTGTAATAAGGGATGGTCTCTAATTTTACCACGCGAGTAGGGTACAGAGGTTCTCTATAAAGGGTAAAGGGAGTTCCATTAGACTACGGAATGCTGACATAAGATAAGTCCGTTTGGAGTCGACCATCCACATTAGCACCTCATTTTTTAGACAATAGCATTCCCCATACATCAGGAAAATCTATGACCACGACATCCATAAGAAATGATTATTGGGTAATTTAATTGATGGTTAAATTACTTCATTAATTTTCAACGAAGGTTCATGTACTTATGAAGTGCTATATGTTAGGAGTTCTGTTTTTTTATTTTAAAAGATGAAATGTGTTATGCTCTTAACCTGCAAAACGATACCCAAATATAGAATATGCGAAGAGAAGATACCCGGAACACAGAACAACAATGATTTTATTATTCAGAGAGTAATGTTCCCTTGCCTCTTCGAGGGGGCAACCTCCGATAGAGCAGAGCTCGATTACAAAATAAGACACGATGCTCCTCACAGGGAGTCTCTATCCTTTATATATGACTCATACATGCAATACCACGGATCAATACCATGGGTTTTATTAATACCATCTATCTAATAGTAAGGCCCATTTGCAACTAACTGTGGTCCCGTCATTAATTGCGGGTTAACCACTTACAATTATTAATATGGGCTTTATTGACTCTTGACTATGACGTGATCCCATTACATAAATAAGGGGGTTAGGGTGGGACCCTAACATGCCCTCCCCCTTAAGACTAGCCTTGTCCTCAAGGTTGAAGCTGCGGAAACTGCTGAAGAATAGTGGCTGGTTCCCAAGTTGCATCTTCCGGAGAGGTGTCTTTCCATTTGACGAGGACTTCCTTGATCATGCGACCGCGCAGTTGCTTGTCTCGTGTGTCTAGGACCTGTTCGGGTTGAAGCCAGATGGACCCTTCTTTGTCCAATTCAGGTAGACTGGTCTGAATTCTGCAATTGTTCCCAATCACTTTCTTGAGGCATGAGACATGGAAAACTGGATGGATTTTTGCAGTAGGTGGCAAGGCCAACTTGTAAGCCACTTCTCCAATGCGCTGAAGTACTTGATATGGTCCGTAGAATTTTGGAGATAGTTTCTGACACCCCTTTTCTTTGAGTGATGTCTGCTTATATGGTTGTAAGCATAAAAAGACTTGATCCCCTTCTTGAAATTGGCGCTCTGAGCGATGCTGGTCTACCTATTGCTTCATGCGGTTCTGAGCTTGATGAAGATTCTCTCTAAGATGGGCGAGCATGGTTGCGCGGTGTTGTAGGAGTTGATCCACTGCTTGTACTTTTGAGCACCCCTTGAGATACGAAGTAGGTGAAGGCAGGAGTTGACCATATACTGCTTCATAGGGAGTCATTTTGGTGGTGGCATGATAGTTGGTGTTATACCACCATTCAGCCAGAGGTAACCACTGTACCCAAAGGTGTTGCTTTTCTGAAGTGAAACACCTAAGGTAGGTTTCTAGACATTTGTTGACGGCTTCGGTTTGACCATCCGTTTGTGGATGATAGGAAGTACTGAGTTTTAGTTGAGTGCCTTGTATCCTGAAGAGTTCCTGCCAAAAATTACTGGTGAAGATCGGGTCGCGGTCGGACACAATAGAAGTGGGCATGCCATGCAATTTGAAGATCTGATCCATGAAAGATTGAGCGACCAAAGTTGGTGTAAACGGGTGGGGTAGGGTGCAAAAATGAGCATACTTCGACAATCGGTCCACAACCACCATGATGACTGACTTGTTCCCTGACTTTGGAAGACCTGAAATGAAATCCATAGAAACCTCCGTCCAAATTGATGCTGGAATGGGCAATGGTTGTAATGTGCCTGGTGTGTTTACGGTTTCCCCTTTGTGGCATTGACAGATATCACATTCTGCTACGAAAGTAAGGATGTCCTTTTTCATGCCTGTCCAAAAAAATGATCTTCTGGTGCGAGCATACGTTCTCTGAAAGCCCGAATGTCCTACAATGGGATATGAGTGCAATTCTGCCAAAATGCGACTTTTGAGGGTGGATGTTGGTGATATTACGACGTTGTCCCCGTAGCGAAGAATATCATCCTGCCACGAGTAGCCCTTGGTGGGATTTGGATCTACCTGCAATTGAGAAATGAGTTGGGAGAGCCCGGGGTGTGAAAACCATTCCCTGCGAGCTTCTTCAATCCATTCTGGAATGGGGATGGAAATTGCTAGCAGAGTACTTTCCTCCTCAAATTGGCGAGATAATGCATCTGCTACACTATTGTCTTTCCCTTTCTTGTAAATGATCTCATAATCATATCCCAGCATTTTGGCGAGCCATTTATTTTGTTGTGGGGAGGATAGGCATTGCTCCAAAAAATATTTAAGACTGTGATGATCTGTGCGGATTTGGAAACGTCGCCCCAATAAGTAAGGTCGCCAGGTCTTGACTGCATGTAAGATGGCCATCATTTCCTTCTCGTAGGTAGATTGGCCCAGATTCCTCCCACTTAGTTGTTGGCTTGTGAAGGCCAAAGGTCGCCCTTCCTGCATTAAGACTGCCCCAATACCTGTACCTGAAGCATCACATTCAATGACAAAAGATTTGGTGAAGTCAGGTAGTGCTAAGACTGGAGTGGAACACATGGCATTTTTTAGAGCTGTAAAGGCCTGTTGTGCTTCCTCATTCCAGAAGAATGAATTTTTCTTTAGGAGTTGGGTGAGGGGCTTCGCTATGCGACCATAGTTGCGGACAAATTTACGATAATAGCTTGTGAGACCCAAAAATCCTCTCAAGCTCTTCAAGATCTTAGGTTGAGGCCATTCTTGCATTGCCTGGATCTTTTTTGGGTCCACCTTGACACCTTCACGCCCCACAATGTGGCCCAAATACTCAACTTCTGCCATGCCAAATGAACACTTGGACATCTTGACAAATAATTTATGCTTGCGAAGCAGTTGCAAGAGTAGATGTACATGCTGAAGATGTGCGGCCCAAGTGCAACTATAGATGAGGATGTCATCGAAGAAGACAAGGACAAATTTCCTGAGATATGGTTTGAGAATGTGGTTCATAAGGTTCTAAAAAGTAGAGGGGGCATTACAAAGACCAAATGGCATGACCAGGAACTCATAAAGGCCTTCATGAGTTCTGAAAGCAGTCTTGGGAATGTCGACTTCCTTCATGCGAATTTGGTGGTAGCCTGAGCAAAGATCCAGCTTAGTGAAGAATTGAGCCCCATTGAGTTCATCCAACAAATCGTCAACCACCGGGATGGGAAATTTATCTTTGACTGTCAACTTATTGAGGGCCCTGAAGTCGGGACACATCCGCCACTCCCCATCTTTCTTGAGCACCATGACCACTGGGGATGAATAAGGACTAATGCTGGGACGAATGACACCTGCTTCCAAAAGTTCCTTGATTATTTTTTCTATTTCATTCTTTTGGGTGAACGAATATCTGTATGGGCGCACATTTGGGGGTTGGGCCCCTGGAACCAAGGTGATGCTATGATCATGTTCCCCTCGCAAGGGTGGAAGCTCATGAGGCTTGTCAAAGATCGGCATATGGTTATTTAAAATCTGTTGCATCTCAAGATGAATTGGCAGAGGCTTGGTTTCGACTGCCTGGATGGCATTAAATTGAGCTACAACTCCATGATTGCCCTTTTTTAACAATTTTTCCATCCTATGCGAGCTGATGATAGAGGGGGCTCCCGCCTGGAGTCCACGGAGGGTATGTGTGTAGTTGTTCTGCTTAAAACTCATATATAACTCCTGGAAATCCATTGTGATTGGCCCAAGAGTGCGGAGCCATTCAGCGCCGAGGACAATGTCGCAACCCCCCATGTGTATGGCAAACATGTGGGTTTTCAACTGATAATCCCCCATTTGAAGTTTGACATTTTCACAGCGGCCTTCACATTTCATTGTGCCTCCATCCGCAATTTGGACTTGGAAGTTAGAAACTGCTCGTACAAAACAATGCACTGCTTCTGCGACTTTTTGATGGATGAAATTATGTGTACTTCCACTATCAATCAAGACTACTACTGGGCGATGTTTAATAAAACCTCTGATTTTGAGAGTTTGAGGGGAAGAAATCCCTACCAAAGCATGCAACGAAATAACTGGTTCGTCAGAGACATTGTCCTTTTGGTTGTCTTCTTCTAGCGGCTCATGTTCCTCAAGTGGTGGATCTTCCTCTGTTGAGCTGTAGTCAGTGGCATCAATTTGAAAAAATTTGGGCTCCTTGCATTTATGACTTGGGGAGTATTTTTCATCACAGTAGTAACATAGGCCTTGCTTTCTTCTTTCGGCCATTTCCGCAGGTGACACCTTTTGGACCTTAAGTGTTTGAGTCATGTTGTGAGCCTGTGGGGAGCGACCTTTAGCGGAGAAATTTGGGCGACTGTATTGGGCTGCTAATGCACGTTCCACGTTACGAGCTACCTTGCAAGCCTCTGTCCATGTGGGAGGGTGGTGCAGTAGGACTTGGGCTTTGATAGCTTCTTTAAGACCGCTGATAAAAAATTCTGTGTAGAAGACATCTGAGAGACCCCAAGTGGGAAGGCTAAGGCTTCAAAAGCTGTAATATATTCATCCACTGTACCAGTCTATAGGAGCTTAGTAAGACAACCCAAAAAAGAAGATTCCTGGTCAAAGTGGTCTTGAAGAGCTTTTGTGAATTTGGTCCAAGTCCTAAAAGGTCCATTGCAACGTTGATGCCATTCCCACCATTGCCACCTTTCATTGTCCAAGTACTTGCTCCCCACCATAAGCTGAGTCTCATCATCTAAGATGTGATTCAGATTGAAATACAGCTCCATTTGGGCTATCCATGCCGATGGGTGAGAGGCGTCAAATTTATGCATATCCAACTTGGGAGGTCGCTGACGGGGTTGTTGGTGGGTGTGCCAGACGTGAGGAGAGTGGCTAGACTCACCCTCATTGTGTCCATTGCCATTATACACCTCCTCGTGGGCTTGCTTCTTGCCCTTCTGGATCATGCCCTCGACCAGACTACTTAGTCGGTTAAGCTGAACGTGGACGGTTTGCGTGGATTCTTCAAGTTTGTCCATCCTTTCATTGGCCATCGCTTGAGCTCTAGTTTCTACCATACACCAACCTGATTTTTTTGAAAGTTGGGACCGCCTAAAAAAAATTTCACTAAGAATTGAATGGTACCACTGTGCTCAGCTCGTCGTCCTGATTCTGATGGGCTAGATCACCAATAAGCGCCCCGGAAGATCTCAGACTTTTTTTTCTTTGAAAACTCCTAACGGAGTTTTACTCCTTCCTTATCAATACTGCAGTTGCCAATTCCTCAAAATGTCAATGCGGCCAAAAGTCCTGCGAAAATTATACCCCGGTATAGGAACCCTTCACAACGATTCCAATCTGGTGGATCTGAGATATCTGAATGGCGGATCGGATAGCTCTGGGCAGCAGAACAGACTGTTGTTGCTGATCTGATGGATCTAATAGATCGGAATGGTTGATTTGCGAAATTGAGACTGCAGGAGTGATGTCTGCTACTGCTGCACCCCTTTGCACAAGCGGATCTAGAAGAGATGATGTGTGATCCCCTGATAGAAAAGGGAACTATGGTCTTGAGGAGTGTCAGGTGCTACAGATCGCAATATGCATAAGGTTCTGGCAGTAGTACTCGGCCCAATGTTTCAGGGCTCTAACTAAGGAGGATCGACCGTACCCTTAGCCGTACAACCCGACTACCCTATCATACGGGTGAGTAATCTCTCCGAGTGCTATTCTCGGTGTACTGTAGCCGCAAGACGGCCGACGATTTATCTATGGCGAGGTTTCAAGGGAGCCTAGGGGGCTTCCGATATACCCAGAGGGTACGTGGAAGACAGTCCGTGCGCGGTTCTATCTAAGGTGCTACTACTCGAAGGGGTACCCACAGGGGTTACAAGGGAGTCCAACAGACGTGACCACCTCTTGTATTTCCTGCGTGCATGCCTCCCCAAATCCGCAGGTTTATGCGCTCAACGACAGATCCCGTGGTTTAAAGACGTCGGAACACGTCTCTAGCCAAAAAAAAATTTGCTAAGAAATGGAGATCCCACCGGCCCTGGAAAGTGTTCTGATACCACTTGTTATGCTCTTAACCTGCAAAACGATACCCAAATACAGAATATGCGAAGAGAATATACCCAGAACAAATAACAACAATGATTTTATTATTCAGAGAGTAATGTTCACTTGCCTCTTCGAGGGGGCAACCTCCGATAGAGCAGAGCTCGATTACAAAATAAGACACGATACTCCTCGCAGGGAGTCTCTATCCTTTATATATGACTCATACATGCAATACCACGGATCAATACCGTGGGTTTTATTAATACCATCTATCTAATACTACAGCCCATTTGCAACTAATTGTGGTCCCGTCATTAATTGCGGGTTAACCACTTACAATTATTAATATGGGCTTTATTGACTCTTGACTATGATGTGATCCCATTACATAAATAAGGGGGTTAGGGTGGGACCCTAACAAAATTGAACTAAATATGAATGGGGTTAGATTAACTCAAAATATTCCTAAGCACATATTCTTTCCACTAAAATTACTCTTTTCAAAGCAAACCAAACTTCGAGCTAAAATCAAGTAAAGATTCTAATTATCAAAATTGTATTGAAATTTAATCTATTGCAACATGAATTCAAAGTTACTCTATTTGAATTTAATTGAATTTTACTCTACTGCAACAAGGAAAAAATATATTCTAATTGGACTGAATTGAAAAGTTTATTCTAATGACAGAATTGAAATTCTACTTCTATTTGCAAGGAACTGAATTATTCTAAATGCTTCTGCAAATTGAAATTCTATTATACTTGACAGAAAAATAAATTTGAATCAAACTTCTTTAGCAAAATAACAAGCTAATTGTAACTTCAAAAGGATTACTGACATGCAAAGTTATACTTTAGAATTGCTCTATCCCTCACTCATGAAATCAACTGAATTACTGAATGAAAATGCTGAATGAAATGAACAATGAAAAGTAAATGTTTTTTGTCTTTTTTATCAACGCTTGGCCTATTCAAAACACTGAGAATTAAATTAGCAATCGATGGACAAAATACTAATTAAAAACATCAATGAATTACAGTGAAGAAAGAACTATTCATCTAATGAATAAAAAAAAAAACTAGAAACTAATATAGTCTTACAACTCTCCAAGGGAGGCTCTTGTTGAGTGCAAGCACGCAAATGAATGTAAAATTACTTAGCCACGCATTGGTCACCAAAGAACAAAGTATTTATATTAAACGTTGAAGTCTTCAACAACAAAGTGACTACAAAATTAACAAGAGTAAGTGTATATATTGCTTCGCCTCCAATTTATAATCCTCCATTAAATAATTGTCTTAAGATTTATAATTCGAAAGTCAAGTTTCTATTTCGACAAATAAGAAATAAAATCGAATTTGGAGTCTTTATTCTCATGATTTGATATTGAAAGAGCAAATCATGAGAAGATTTTGATTTGACATGTTAACTCCAAATTATTCTCGTCCAATTCCATGCTTGCTTGATAACGCTACGAACCGCCTTCAAATCCAACATGTCGTTCGAGTGTTCAAACCAGAGTTGACTTCTGGTTTGACCATTAGATCTCTTAAACTAGGTGACTTGTCAATCGCTATGATATGTGGATATTCATGTGTCGATCATTTTCCATCTACCTAGGTCCTTTATTCTTTCTCCAACGTATTGGAACCTGTATAATCATAGATGTAGCTACATAATCTTGAGTTAGCTACATAATGAGTGCAATTCAATAGCTATAGGAATGTTTTGATTAAATTTAATAAAGAAACAATAAATTACAAACCATGAATGGTTTATACCTTTATAGATGTTTGAGCATAACTAAGGTGAATTTGCAACTGGAAATGTAGCAAACTATCATGAAAAGGATGAAAAGGAAAGCAAAAAGGGTTGTAAAAAAGAAGACAATTTTGGACTTCAACAGTGATATATCAGGGTTCATAGCTAAGGAACCCCTTAAATCTTTTATGAGGTGTTCTACTTCAACAGGTTGAGAATTGAAACCACATACCACCTTATACCTTAGGGTAATGCTAAGATTTAGTTGCTTCATGACCTTTAATGACATGATATTTGTGGAAGCCCCTGAATCCAACATACAGTTATGTAAGAGGAGGTTATTGATAGCTAAGGTGAGCAAGAATTGTTCATTCCCCGGGTTTGAATTGGAAAGGTGAATATTTTGCAATGATTTTGGTGTGCTTTCTTCATATTCAAACCCAATGGCTCTCTTAGCTTGCCATTGTTGTCATGGGAGCTTCACAATTTCCTTTAAGGGAACTTGCACAGTCATCCTTCCTATATCAATATCTAAATCAACATCAAGTTCAACCTCCTTTCCCTTGTGCTTGTTTTTAGGCTCTCCCTTTGGAGGATTCATTTTATAATTTTCTTTCTTAGGGGGATATTTCCTAGGAAGTTCTTTAGGAAGGGACTGCTTAGGAGGGGACTCATTTTTGTTAGGTTCCTTTGAGGTTGTGGAAGGGTCTTTATCTTTCTTTCTTTAATATTGAACCCCTTTAAATCTCCCACTATCATCAACACTAAGGATTGGCTCATTATTCTCTTCCTTCATGGCCACTTTACTAATGGGAGGATGAGTGTATGTGACACCTAATGAAATGTTGAAGGCGTGGGAATCCACAATTTTAGCTTGCACCTCATCCCTTTCATCTTCACTTTCTTCTTCATCACTTTGTTCACTTTCAGAGGACAACTCTTGTTCCACAACTTTAGTTGGGGCCAATGTGTTAGGAAATTGAGATGAGATTTTCTTACCTTCATTATTTTTCTTCTTAGGAAAAGGCTTTTTTTTAGGAATGAAGCTTGATTTTTGAGCCTTTTCTAAGGTGGTGAACTTGTTCATGTAAAGTTTGTCCCTCGAGTTCATTTCCTCATATAGCTTATCAACCTTCTTGAGGAGGACTAAAAGGGTTTCCTCATTTTGGTCTTTGGATTTACTTTTCTGGACCTCGACCTTAGTTTTAGGACATTCATCTACATCCATTTTGGAAATTCTCAGGTTTTGCTCAACTTTCGCAACTATTTCTTTGGCCTCAATCAGGCTCTTATGTTTCTTATCTCTCAATGCATATGTCAGATAACCACCCACAACCTTAACAAATTTATCAAGTATGTTAGCATTAGGGGGTCTAAAATGGTCATGGGTATCCCTAACTATCCTATCAAACTTTTGGATAAATTCTTTGATGTCTTCCCTTCCCCTACTTATTTGGTAAAACTTTTCAATGTTGAAATCCCCTTGGGTATCGAATGGCCATATTTTCATTAAAAAATCTTCAAACTGGTAAGATTTTTGTATGCATCTCGGAGGGAGGTTAAGGTACCATTCCCTAGCTTGTCCATATTTTCATTAGGGGGTCTAAAATGGTCATGGGTATCCCTAACCATCCTATCAAACTTTTGGATAAATTCTTTGATGTCTTCCCTTCCCCTACTTATTTGGTAAAACTTTTCAATGTTGAAATCCCCTTGGGTATCGAATGGCCATATTTTCATTAAAAAATCTTCAAATTGGTAAGAGTTTTCTATGCATCTCGAAGGGAGGTTAAGGTACCATTCCCTAGCTTGTCCTCAAAATATAAGGCAAATAACATCATCATCCTATCTTCGTCGAATACTAACTTAGGATATATTTTCACAGTCATCCTTCCTATATCAATATCTAGATAAACATCAAGATCAACCTCCTTTCCCTTGTGCTTTTTTAGGCTCTCTCTTTGGAGGATTCCTTTTATAAATTTCTTTCTTAGGGGGATCTTTCCTAGGAATTTCTTTAGGAAGGGACTGCTTACGAGGATACTCATTTTTGTTAGGCTCCTTTGAGGTTGTGGAAGGGTCTTTATCTTTTTTTCTTTAATATTAAACCCCTTTAAATCTCCCACTATCATCAACACTAAGGATTGGATCATTCTTCTCTTCCTTGATGCTCACTTCACTAATGGGAGGATGAGTGTATGTGACACCCAATGAAATGTTGAAGGCATGGGAATCCACAATTTTAGCTTGCTCCTCACCCCTTTCATCTTCACTTTCTTCTTCATCACTTTGTTCACTTTCAAAGGACGTCTCTTGTTCCACAACATTAGTTGGGGCCAATGTGTCAGGAACTTGAAATGAGATTTGCTTACCTTCATTGTTAGAAAAATATCATGTATGACAGAGAAATGCAAGACATATAATATGCGGAAAAACACAAACACATAAAACCAGAGAGACATAGATATACGTGGTTCACCCAGTTTGGGCTATGTCCACCCCGAATAGCCAGTCCTTCCTTTCTATAATCCAGCAAAATGAAGAGACACAACCTACAACAGATCTGCTGTAATATCCTCTGTTTTCTCTCACAGTCTCACCTATCTGTTTCTTGCTCTGAGAATACACATCTATTCGACAGCCTCAATACAATACCCTCATACAAAGAGAGGGGTTGCCTTCTAGGGAAAAAAACCCTAAACTAAACATGAATTCTACCGTCAGATCATCCGCCTAATGAACGGCCTAGATTGACTAGAAAATACTATACTTTTACAAGGCAATTTTACATCTGTTTTTAGCTTCTGGGGCGTTGCCCCCGAAACCCCTGCCGGGGAACCGCTGGCCCCCAGACCCCCCAGCCGAGGGTGATGCCCTCCCCCTCCCCCCTTCGAACCCCCGCGAGGGGGACAAGTCCCCCCCGCATGGAGGGGTGTACAATCTTCCTGGGGTATACATCCGGCTGAAACAAAGACCAAATTAGGATGATAAGCATGCTCCACACCCAACATTCATCATTTGTCTTTTGAGGAAAAGGCTTGTTTTTAGGAATGAAGCTTGATTTTTGAGCCTTTTCTTAGGTGGTGAACTTGTTCGTCTAAAGTTTTTCCCTCGAGTTCATTTCCTCGTATAGATTATCAACCTTATTAAGGAGGACTAAAAGGGTTTCCTCATTTTGGTCTTTGTATTTACTTTTCTTGACATCCACCTTAGTTTTAGGATGTTCATCTACATCCATTTTGGAAATTCTTAGGTTTTTCTCAACTTTCATAACTATTTCTTTGGCCTCAACCAGGCTCTTAGGTTTCTTATCTCTCAATGCATATGTCAGATAACCACCCATAACCTTAACAAATTTACCAAGTATGTTAGCATCAGGGGGAATACAATGGTCAGGGATATCCCTAACTATCCTATCAAACTTTTGGATGAATCTTTTGATGTCTTCCCTTCCCCTACTTATTTGGTAAAACTTTTCGATGTTGAAAGCCCCTTAGGTATCAAATGACCATATTTTCATAAAAACATCTTCAAATTGGTCAGATTTTTCTATGCATCCCGGAGGGAGACTAATGTACCATTCCCTAGCTTGTCCTTCAAAAGATAAAGAAAATAACAGCATTATCTTATCTTCGTCGAATACTAACTTAGGATATATTTGCACAGTCATCCTTACTATATCAATATCTAGATCAACATCAAGTTCAACCTCCTTCCCTTGTGCTTGTTTTTAGGCTCTCCCTTTGGAGGATTCCTTATAATTTTCTTTCTTAGGGGGATCTTTCCAAGGAAGTTCTTTAGGAAGGGACTGCTTAGAAGGAGACTCACTTTTGTTAGGCTCCTTTGAGGTTTTGGAAGGGTCTTTATCTTTCTTTCTTTAATATTTAACCCCTTTAAATCTCCCACTATCATCAACACTAAGGATTGGCTCATACTTCTCTTCCTTGATGGTCACTTCACTAACGGGAGGATGAGTGTATGTAACACCTAATGAAATGTTGAAGGCATGGGAATCCACAATTTTAGCTTGCTCCTCACCCCTTTCATCTCCACTTTCTTCTTCATCACTTTGTTCACTTTTAGAGGACGACTCTTGTTCCACAACATTAGTTGGCGCCAATGTATTAGGAACTTGAGATGATATTTGCTTACCTTCATCATTTGTCTTCTTAGGAAAAGGCTTGTTTTAGGAATGAAGCTTGATTTTTTAGCCTTTTCTGAGGTGGTGAACTTGTTCATGTAAAGTTTTTCCCTCGAGTTCATTTCCTCATATATCTTATCAACCTTCTTGAGGAGGAATAAAAGGGTTTCCTCATTTTAGTATTTGGATTTACTTTTCGTGACCTCAACCTTAGTTTTAGGACGTTCATCTACATCCATTTTGGAAATTCTTGGGCTTTTTCAACTTTCATAACTATTTCTTTAGCCTCAACTAGGCTCTTAGGTTTCTTATCTCTCAATGCATATGTCAGATAACCACCCACAACCTTAACGAATTTATCAAGTATGTTAGCATCAGGGGGTCTAAAATGGTCAAGGATATCCTTAACTATCCTATCAAACCTCTAGATGAATTCTTTGATGTCTTCCCTTCCCTTACTTATTTGGTAAAACTTTTCAATGTTGAAAGCCCCTTTGGTATCGAATGACCATCTTTTCATAAAAAAACATCTTCAAATTAGTTAGAGTTTTCTATGCATCTTGGAGGGAGACTAAGGTATCATTCCCTAGCTTGTCCTTCAAAATATACTGCAAATAACATCATGATCCTATCTTCATCAAATAATAACTTAGGATATATTTCCCAATATAATTCTTCAACGTGATCACGAGCACTCTTGGTGGCATCACCTTTCAACCTGGGTAACCAATCATTGCAATTTTCGCGTCGAAGCTTAGGATTGCCACTCAAATTCAAAGGCCCAAAGACACTATCCAAATTCCTTTTACTTCATGGGACCTTAGGTTGGTCCTATAGTTTGTTGCCATCTTGGGGGTGGGATCACCAACCTCTTCAAATTCAGGGAGAAGGCTAGTTCTAATAAGCGATGGAGTTCGTTCTCCCCTTCTTGCAGCAACCCTAGTCAAAGGAGGAATGTTGTCATCTTCAAGAAAACCCTGGGATTAGACAATGAATAGAGTCACCTGAGGAATACTTGAATTATCATTTATGAATTTGTCGATGGTCTTATATTCTACCAACATGTAAGGGGATCTCCCTGATGTGAAGTACCAATTAGACCTCACACTATTTGGTGTAAGAGACCCATTCGACTGTATGGTATGACCACCATTGGAAAGGTTTCAAAGATGTTCCTTGGTTACAAAATATACATAAGATATCGCAACACCTCTTTGGGGCAGCAAGTATGTAAGCTTTATGAGACACCAAATGTAAGGTGCGCAAGGAAATTCCAGACTTGGTAAAGGAAAACAACCCTTCAGTTAGGAAAGTAATAGTAATATCCTAAAGGGAGACCCAGAAATGAAGAGAAATGCTTGTTGATTCCTTGCAAATTAGTCCACATAATAAATAATAATCATGAAAACATAACAACACCTATTCAATAATAACCATATCTAAGTAACAAAATAGTTCATTAGCCCTAGTATGTAATTAAACCAACATATATCGTAAACATAACATGGGTATTCCTACAACATCCACGATACATGTATGAAGAAGTGTCATCTCATAGAGATTCTGATTGCAAATGAAAGATCCCAGGTACATTGTTAAATAGATGAAACACTAGATCTATTAGTGGAACATGAAGCCACAACTTGATTCTCCAAAGAATGATCTATCTCCTATGTACTACAAGAGAATCTAAGGCAAGACTCCAAGAATCCAAGACCTTTGCTTGAGTTATGATGAGTTATTTATAACAAATGACAATGACCTTTGAGCTTCCTCTTGACTCTTCAACTCCCATGACTTTTCATATTCTATACATGATGCTTTACATTCCAGATGTGGCTTTTCATATTCCACATGTGTCTCTTGGACTTCATTACATACAACTTATTACAAAAGACAAATTACATATGAGACAATGGTTATATGAGATAAAACTAATAATGGGACAAAGTCTTATCAAATTGACAAATCATTTGCTTCCTCATGGAGCTCATTGGTTATGTATGTTTGCTATGCTCTGAACTCCATAGAGATGACTTTGACCCGAACCGACAAGTCTGTTGCATATCGCATCTTCACCTCTAGTGCCTCTATCAATATGGTCTTGGAGCTTGATTGTAGAGCTTTGATTGACGTGATGGCATATTGTAGAATAATATCTTTGGTGATCTCCAAGCCTTTTTGTTTTGATGCTTGCTTGATATGTTCTATGCACTATGTGATCTCCTGGAATAAAATTTATATGCCTCTAATTTCTTCAAGTAATCCTACTAAAGGCATCCCATGTTTTTATGCTAGAGACTCGAAATCGTTGTGCAAGTGTCCATAAGCATAAATGGTGTTAGTCGCCTATTCTCTAAGATTGTTGTAGTTATGATGATGGAGTCTCAGCTACACTCAGTCCATTTTAGCAGTAATCATGTCCTTTCTAACCAACTGTGGTGGAACATTTAAATACTTGGCATTCTTGAAGTTGGTCAATTGCTTTGCTTGCCACTTTCAGGAGCTTCAATACTTCTTGCACTTTCTTTTGAATGCCAACGAGAGGAGGCACCACTTGTTGTAGAAGTATCATCTCATCATATAACTGTTCCATGGTATTATCCACTGGCCCCAGTTTCTCCTACATGGCTAATTGCCATTCTACTGCACTAAAGTTGTGTGAAGATAACCATTTATTTTTTGCAGTAAGGTGTTCTAGATGTTGCTTCACTACAGTTAAATCTCTTATTAATCTAGCATTCTCATTCAATAGATATTCAAACTTGTCCTGCATTATTGTAGCAAAAGAAACATTTGCCACCATGATTGCCCTGACATTCCTTCTGGTATTGGTAGTTATCACCTTCTCTGTAGATACTGAGACTGGGTTCTGAGGATAATTCGGAAAGTATCTTTGCCTTTGTTATGTGATCCTCTTATTGGGCTGATCAAACGTGACATTGCACACATCCATGACTTTATCTTCAGGTGGAGGTGTGAATCCCATTTCTCCAAATGGGAGATGACCATCTGTGAGAGGAGGTTCTTCTGGAGAACCTGGTTCATCATCAGTGGGTTGGATGGTATCCTCTTCCTCCAAATATTCCTCTATTTCTTGATAGAATTGATCTTCATCAATTCTCTGTGTTTCTTCTTCCTCCCAGGATTGCCTTTGTTGTTCCTCTTCTTCTTCTTGCTTCCTGAGCAAAAAATCTTACTTCCTCTTCTCCTCTTCTTCTTCTTCTTGCTTCCTAAGCAAATCATATTGCTTTCTCTTCTCCTCTTCTTCTAATTCCCTCATGTCATGTTCAACTTGAATAGCTCATGTGTTCAAAGGATCAACTTCCCATTTCTTGTTTCTTTTTCTTGTCGAATCATACTTAATCCTTTTCCTAGGAGCTACACTCTTTGCTTGAGGGGTTATTTGCTCTGCCTCATGTACCTACATATCTTGATCTGGTGGATCTTGGGGTGACCCGGTCTCCATTCATGGATGTATCTTTCTAACTGCATTGTATTATTTGTTCACCTTCTCCTAGGATAATATCCATGAAATTCCATAACTACAAAGTGCAAGTGATCCAACTCTTGTATTTCTGCAATTGCCACCTTGTGGCTCTTTAGTTCATACAATTTGATCCTCAAAGAGAAGGTGGGCCAAGGGGATTTCTTCCTTTTGTGAAGGACTCATGACAACCCTTTGTCCAATTGATATGCTACTTCTTGCAAGACCACCTTATTGGTCACATATCACGACATGAGGTGAGGGGAGATCTGACATCCAAAACACCTAATATATGTGCCCTTATGCACTGCAAACCAATCCACGATATATTGTAGTGACTCCTTCACCTGATCGGTCATGCAAGGAGGATCGATCTCATATATCATATGGAATATGACTACGAAGAAGTTCTCTGCTAACATGTCATATGTGTCTCTGAAGCTTGATTCTGACAACACCCTACAGTGGAAATAGACTATAAACTTGTTTTGAGGGGTCCAGTTCTAGTACATTCTTGGGAAAGCATATCGTGCACAGATTCCATCTAATAGAAATGCAGACATATAAAAATTATGGTGCCTGGTTTTCCCTCAAAGATTCCTTTTCTTGCCCCACATGACGCTGCAAATCAAATGACAATATATCTACCCAATTGAAGATCTTACCATGGGTAACCACCATGTTGAGCATACAGATCCAGTTTTCCTTAAATACCTCAGTGCTCTTTCACCCATGCAACCAACAACACATCGCAATAAGATACTGATATACATCCCTGATAATCCTGGTCAGATAAGCTACGGATGGCAACGAAAAAACTTAGGAGGCTCTCGACATCAAGATTTGATTATGTCACTTATGTCGAGATTGGCCCATCTTGTGTAGAGGTCATTATTTGCATATTTTGTGGGACTTTGCATCTTGTAGTAAGTTTGCACGTCCTCTCCATAATAGGTGGTGAGTTGACCACTACTTTCACTATCAAGCACGATATGAGAATCATCCATGTGTGTAATAATTCACTCATGTCAGTTATGTACAAGGGATGAATGGGAATCTGCATGTCATCCTATGCATCCTAGACAACTTGATATTAATGCATGCTTGCAAATCTTCCAAGTTTTAAAAAAACCTTTTTCTGCATGAATGTGTCTCTTATGTCGTTCCATGTGACCTCAAAAGACTTATCTATGAAGCACTATGTATCTGCATATATTGGAATGGTATAAGTTGTCACATCAACTGCTTCCTTGGTGCTTTCCTTTGAAGCTTCTTTAGAGGTCACTTTACGTGTAGTGTGAGGCATGGTTCCAACAAATGATGAAAGAGTAAAAATACTTGTACCTCAAACACATGTTTGTGGAAGCACAATCATGGCAACAATGATTAGCTTTATGAAATATCCTAACTATTACAAGCAATAACTTAGCAAATCATATTCAAAGAACCATTAAATTTAACTAAGTAAGCCTATCAATGATGACACAAGGCTACTAGCATGGGTAATAAATATGCATGCAAATAGGGAGGGTGCACTTCCAAAGCACGAAGGGAGTTTAAGGGTCATTCAGGGCTTTAAAATGGGCTCAAGGGCGCAGGGCGAACTGATGAAGCACGAAGGGGAAACATTCAGGCTTTCAAGGTGCATCATGCGCTCAAGGAGATTAAGAGGGTGCACTAGTGCACTTCGAAGAGATGAAGGAATGAAGCTTCTTGACTTCAGGCCTTCAAGGTGCACCCATGCGCTCATGGACAAGGAGGGCACACTCGTGCATTTTGAAGTGACAAAGGGAAAAAATTTAAGCCTTCGCGATGCACTCAAGGAGGGCACAATTTTTTCGTGATGGAGTGCACTGAAGAGGCAAACTTATCTTTTTTGGGTGTAGTTTTATGAGCTAGTTAGGCTTTGGGTTCTAGAAGCACGCTATGTTAGAGAATGCCTCAAGGCCAAGATCAACAATAAGATTGCATGATAGAAATGTGGAGAGGAAAGATCTACAAGTTTTTATGGGTGTTATTGTAATGATGATTAGGGTGTGAGAGTTAAGGAAAATGCAGAGTCATAAAATGTGACAAAAAATTAACACTTGTAGAGGCAAGAATGATCATAAAAACCAGTAAATAAACTGAAAAGAAAAGCTACACTAGCATGGAAAGCAATATTGACATAAAAAACATAAAAGACAACCAACAAATTTGACATGCGAAACTTACTTGGAATGCAGATCGACAAAGAGTTCCTTTATCGAAAGATGTGCACCCAAGAATGATTATGAGAATGAATGATTAACTGCTTAATTAAAATATATTACATGCAAATCAGTTCATCCATGCTTGCCACTTGTAAACAAGTGACTAAATTAGTTAAGAGAAGAAAAGTTGGCTCCTATTTTCTAGTAGTGGGCCCACATGCAACAAGGAATCTCATGCGTGCATTCTATATGGGCACATGTCTTCATGTTAAAAGAATGTTCTCAAGGAGGGTGCACTTGCTAAGCATGAAGGAGTGTGCTCAAGGAGGGCGCACTTCTTCATCCTGAAGGAGTGCGCTCAACACAAGAGCATGCCTTTGTCAACTTGAAGTACGCATTTGCCTTAAAGGTTGCTTTTCTTTCTTTTGTTTGCCTTTGTGAACTTTTACGAGCTTTTCATGTGTGGGCATGGAGACAAAGGCTAGTTTCTAAGTCAAGAAAAGTTATGAGTTCACTTAACCATGGGCTACATAACACAGGCACTTCTAAGGGTTAGGTGATGACACTTAGGAAACATTAACTTAGGAGGATGCGACACTTAGAGAAAACATAGAAATAACAAATCAAACAATGTGACAACACTAAGGGGCTTGAAATAATAGTTCATGTAGGTTCCAAAATCGACTTAGGACAAATTTTTAGAGGGTAGTTGTCGCAGGGACAACACTTGGCAACACACTAGGAGAACCTCAACTTCCCTGATATGGTTTCATTTATGTATGAAGTTTCAATTCTCCAGGAAGTATTGATTCAAACAATGAGTCACTTTAGCTCCCCACTTTACCGAATTAAAGATATAGTCTCCTCCATTCATCACTTGACATAACACATCATAAAGCAAGGCATATTATGATCCTTTCAATGAAAGCATAAGTAATATAGCACAATGAGTTAAAAACAATAAAAGTATGAGTTTTACATGTCTGGTGTTGCTCCACTGCCAACAGACCTAGACAATACCTAAGAGAGTCACTTTAGGAACATAAGCATTGCTTTGTTGCCAGCAAGCTTATAGAGTATCCCAACAAAGTCGCTTGCTTCACCTCCCTACGTAGGAAGCATTTCTCTTGTTTCACCTTTTTGTTTCTTTCTTTTCATATGATTGTGCTTAGAAACTTGTTTTTAACCAAGGTTGAAGAGGGATCCTGACTTATTGAGAGCAGAAGAGGTTGCTCCTTCAAAGACAAGTTTAATACCTCTAATGCTTTGATTGCGAAAAGCTTTCCTCTAAACCTACTCTACTTAGATAGATAGCCAAGAGCACATTATTAACAAACAAGAACAAGAACATGAATGATAATCCTAAATAGATGTGGGCATCATGGTTTTCTTATAGCTTCCCGATTGAAGGACCATATTTTCCATCCGAAAATCATCGACTTGAAAGATATAAACCAAATAAAAGGAGAGGGTAACAGATAAGCCAAGGGTTGTATGTTACCACAACTTTCCTTTCATAAAAGATTAACCACGTCATCTTGAAGCTAAAAACCAACTTTATTCAAAGACTAATGAAACTAAAAAATAAAGCAAGGAAAAGAAAAGGAAAACAAGAATGCAATGCATCTAACTAATGCAACTTATCTTATCCTAAAATAAATAGTACATGGCCAGGTCATGTGAAATGGAACTTCCATTGCAGCCATAGAAGCTTCTCCCAACCTTTGGGCCGAAATATGTGATCGTGTAAAACCAAAGTAAGCTACATTGCAGTGACAAAGATAAACAACACAAACATCTGCATTGACATATAAAAACAAAAAGTGCAATCACAATGGTGGAAAATTTCTTTACCGGATGAAAAAATCTGCCACAACAAGAACTACTAGGTTCACAACCATACAAGACTTGATTAAACGCATGCAAGTACAGGACATGAGACACAGGTCCTGACTAATAAGATTTTTCAAGGGAATCTGCAATAGGATCATGAAAACAACCTTTTAGCAAACTTTGACAAGAAAGTCTGATCAAAGATAAATCCATATCATAAGCAAGATCAGCAGGTTGACCACAATCCACGATTTCATGCAAGTTAAACTTTTCAATGGATGATGCAAATGGTAGGTTAGATCAAAATATTTGACACTCATTAAGACCGCTCTTTATTTCCACATTGCAAAATAAATATATGCTTGAGGTGGGATGTAGTGATTGAAGTTCAATAATCAAATTAAACTTTCTTCCTTGAGGATTTAAAATTTTGATGTGCCAAAATTGACGATCCCTCAAGAGAGAGTCGGCATCCCATGAGATGAAATTTACAACAAGATTCTGTGAGAAAATATTGAACTGACCAAAATCACAAATATTGTCTAAATGAAAGGAACCTGACATAACCATCAACGTAGGTTGAAGTCTCCTACTAACCTGACTTAACTTTGAATTCCGACAATATTGAAAAATACACTAAGAAAACATGGTCAACTACTTCTCTAAACAAGCATCATTATTCAAATCATGAGATTCATAAGGGAATTGAGGTTGATTAATAGATTTTCAATATTAACACAAAAATCCTCTAAGATAAACATGCCATCTTCTTTATCAAAAGAAGGTATACCTGAAACAAAATCTTCAATAATCGCATCAATTCTATTTGAGATTTTTGCGAATCTAAACCTTCTTGTGGGAACAAATATTCATCCATGAGACTTGAATAATCATCACCATACAATTCAGAAAAAGGAAATCATCAGGCTCATGGTTGTCCAAGGATTCAACTTGATGAATGGGTTGAGGGTCTACATGAGAAATATCAAGACTCAAATATGATTGATTGATAGGACCAATCATCATCAAGGGAAAGATGTGAAAGAAAAATCAATTCTTCATAGACAAATTGACCTTCCAATTTATTGATCAATTCAGGTTCAAAACATGGAACATCAAAAGGAGGTGGACAAGGAATAAAAGGAATATCAGATTCTTCTTCAAGATGTTGAAGTTCCTTTTGAAAAAGAGAACATGATGAATTTGATTCAAAATATTTTCTTGACATCCTAACTAAGAAACAAAACTTTTCATCCAAAAATTGCCAATCCACATCCTCATCTGGAAATTCATAACAAAGATGAAGGAATCTGCTAGTAAAATGTTCAAGTGATTCATTCGATTCCATTCTAAGCTGGTCAATTTCATTAAGGTTAACTTGATATTCATATTTATAAAAAACGTGACAAAGCCCATTAACCAAATGCTTAAAATATGAGCTATAAGTAGTGGGTAAAGAATAACACCATTGCTTGGCATGACCATCCAATGTAAGGGAAGACGACCTTGCGAGGATTTCTTCAAAATAAACACCACTTGAAAAACAAAATTGAATAAACTCAATTATGTAATCAAGGATGGTTGTTGTACCTTGTCCATCTAATTTCAAACATGACAAGTTATGTAAAAATTATGAGGGGATCGAAAGATCTAAAACTTCAGAAAAACACCTTGGGATTATGATCTAGGATGAAGCCATTAAAGGTAAGAGATTCAAACATACTTCACAGGATCAGCATGTCATATGGTCCTCCTTCTAGCACCAAAATGTTGACGGTGTTGGATGCCACCAACATGTAAGGGGATCTCCCCAATGTGAAGTCCCAATTAGACCTCACATCGTTTGGTGTAGGAGTCCCATTCGGCTGTATGGTTCGACCACTATTGGAAAGGTTTCAAAGATGTGCCTTGGTTACAAAACACACATAAGAGATCACAACACCTCTTTGGTACAACATATATGTAAGCTTTGTGAGACACCAAATGTAAGGTGCACATGGAACTTCCATAGTTGGTAAAGGAAAATGAGCCTTCGGTTAGGAAAGTAATAGTACTATCCTAAAGGGGGACTCGGCAACAAAGAGAAAGGCTTGTTGATTACCTACATATTAGTCCACATAATAAACAAGAATCATGAAAACATTGCAACACCATTTCAATAATAACAATATCTAAGTAATGAAATAGTTCATTAGCCTTAGTATGTAATTAAACCAACATATACCATAAACATAACAAGAATAGTCCTACTACATCCACGATACATGTATGAAGAAGTGTCGGCTCATAGAGATTTTGATTATGAATGAAAGATGCCAAGTACATTGTTGCATAGATGAAATACTAGATCCAATAGTGGGACATGAAGCCATAACTTGCTTCTCCAAAGAATGATCTATTTGTTATGTACTATAAGAGAAGCCAAGGAAAGACTCCAAGAATCCAAGCCCTTTCACTTGAGTTATGAGGAGCTATTTATAACAAATGACAATGACCTTTGATCTTCCTCGTGACTCTTCAACTCCTATGAATTTTCATATTCTATACATGACTCTTTACATTCCATATGTGGCTTTTCATATTCCACATGTGTCTCTTGGACTTCATTACATACAACTTATTACAAAATAAAAATTACATATGAGATGGTGGCTATATGAGAAAAAATTGATAATAGGACAAAGTCTTATCAAATTGACAAATCATTTGCTTCCTCATGGAGCTCATTGGTGATGTATGTGTGCCATGCTCTGAACTCCATAGAGATGACTTTAACCTGAACTGGCAAGTTCGTTGCATATCGCATATTCACCTCTAGTGCCTCTGTCAATATGGTCTTGGATCTTGATTGTACATTATTCCATAGACATGATAGTTTCATGTGAGCTTTGACTGGCGCAATGGCATAACGTAGAATAATGCATTTGGTGATTTCCAAGCCTTCCTGTTTTGATGCTTTCTTGATCTGTTCTATGTATTATCTAATCTCATAGAAGATGATTTCCCTGCCTTTGATTTTTTCAAGTGATCCTACTAAAGGCATCCCATGTTTATGTGCTAGAGACTTGAAATCGTTGTGCAGACGACCGTAAGCGACAATGTTGTTAGTCGCTTATTCTCCAACGCTATTGAATTCTGATGATGGACTCTCAGGTGCACTTGGTTCATTTCAGCGATAATCTTGTCCTTTGTAACCAACTATTGCGAAACATTCAGCTACTTGGCAACCCATTCCTGGAGCTAGTCAACTGCGCTACTTGCCACTTTCAAGAGCTTCAAGACTTCTTGCACTTTCTTCTGAATTCCAATGAGGGGAGCCACCACTTGTTGTAGAAGTATCATCTCATCATATAACTATGCCATGGTGTCCTCCATTTGCCCCATTTCCTCCTACATGGCTAACTACCATTCTATTGTACTAAATTTGTGTGAAGATAACCATTGATTTTCTGCAACAAGGTGTTCTGCATGTTGCTTCACTACAACTAACTCTTTTCTTAATCTAACATTCTCATTCAATATATATTCAAAGTTGTCCTACATTGTTGTAGAAAAAGCAACATTTGCTGCCATGATTATTGTTGAGACCCAAACTTGCATCTTCCCTATACACCTTTCTAACTTTTTTTCCATTTACTTGGACCTCCTAAGTAGTCAAACCATTGCATATTAGTTTAAGAAGAGCATATAAAGTGGTTTCCTAACTATGTCTTGTGTTTGCTGTTTGATTTATATTTTTGCTCATTCAGCTGCGGAATCTTGTCACTTTCCGCAGCCTTTTTGTTGAAGTCTATGTTACAGGTGTCTTCAGGCGAATCCGGCCACGTGGGCAAGTTGCAAATGACGTGGACATGGACCGTGTCCTATTGGTTTAGTCGAATCCGTCAAAGAAGGCCGTGGTCAAAGATAGTCAAGCGGTGGTCAACCTAAGAGTCCTACGGTGACAGAACTCTGTTTTTCACCACGTGAAGACTTGCATGGCCGTTTCTAAATCTCAGGAGACGTGTTAACACTTGTGGACTACTCCATGAACCGAATCCAACAGCCACCCTCCTTAGATTTAATCTTCACAGCTACCATAATGCTAGATTTTTAGACGTGGTTGCTTCACGTGTCTTTTATCAACGCATATTTTAGGAAAGTAGTTATGTCATCCTCTGTTATAAATAAAGCGTTCTCATACGCATAGTAATTAGTTCTAGTAATGTAATTTTGACTCTTAACGAGCCCACTGTGTCGTGACTTTATCTCTATGTTATGACTGCATTTTAATACATGAGAAGACTCTGTTTATAAGCTCAATTCATGGTTGATTGCTGACTGCCCGAGGTTGTGCAGAGGGCCCCTGTACACACCAAGGTTTTGTTAATTGCTGTATAGTTTCATGCTTTAGTTCTTTTTGTTCATTATGCCATAATCATTTATTTGTATATATATTGCACTGCTTATGGTATTCACATTGATTGTCGTCCATAATTTGTATGCTTTATAATGTTGTTAACTGATCAGTGTCTTTGTTTCAGATTACAATAGGCAGCCTGGGCATTTTCACATAGCTTTATAATGACTAATGACATGGAATTATTCTTGTCCTTCTGCTGATTTATTTTCTTAGTTCTAATTCCAGCACTGTTTATTTCTTTCAGTTTTGTTCATTTACTTTTCTGCAAGATAGATATTAGATTACTCATGTCATTTTCAGTTACCTCCAAAAGCCAGAGTGAGTCAAATGGTGAGGGATTGAAGTATGAATGCGTAGATTGATATTAGTTTATTTTTCTGCAAGTTAGTTATTGAATTGCTCATGTCATTTTCAGTTACCTCCTAAAGCCAGAGCGAGACAAATGGTGAGGGATTGGAGTATGAGTGTGTAGTTTAATATTAGTTTCATTTTCTGCAAATTAGATATCAGATTGCTCCATTTGTTTATGATTACCTCCTAAAACCAGAGCGAGATAAATGGTGAGGGGTTAGAGTATGAGTTGATGTAGTTTGATCTTAGCTTTGCTTTGCTTGCAACTTTTGGATTTCTTTGAGTTTAGTTTCTTTTATATTTACACAGCAGCAAGGATACTGGGTTTCATGGTCACTAGCTCACTGTTTGTTTAATTAGATTATTGGTTCATTTTCATTCTCTTTTAGGAATTGATTTCAGCATTGCAAGTTTTAAAACCTTTTGAAAATTTTGAAGTTTGGAAATAATTTTAAAGGACACCATTTCCTTGAAGACTTATATCCATACTTGACTTTTAGAATTGCCATCTCACATTAGGGAATCAACGAAGATAAACCCAAAAACAAACTAAAAATCTAAAACGACAAAAAAGAAGAAGAAATCGATTATCTTGCATATATAGTGCACCTCACTTCAGCAGTTTACGACTCCCGGATTGACAATTAATATAGCAATTTAGGACACTCTAAATTGACCAAACATTTTGGCGCTGTTGCCGGGGAAGTGAAACTAGGTAGCCAAATTCTTAAAAAAAAAACAAGAAGAAAATTTCAAGGAAGGTAAAAATTGATAACTTCTCAAAGTATGCTCTCCTCTTGCACTTAGTGTGATCTGGAGGATCAGAAAAGAGGGTTATTGGTTCAATAATTTCTTGAGTATGCTCTCTTCTTGCACCTAGTGTGATCTGGAAGATCAGAAAGAGAATTATTAGCCCGACTTGAAGAAAAATAAAAAAATAAAAATGACATGCATAGAGCAAGAGATTTTTGGTGAATGTTTATAGCTAGGGCCAAGAGTTCGATTTTTACAACTCCATCTACTTCAAGGCATAAACAAGATACACCTCCATCATCTCCAACTCACACTCCTAGCATTAGGATTCCTGGAATTCAAGGGGCAGCAGCTGAATTAGGAGACTCTCCCACATTATCCACCGAATATGAATTAGGAAAAGACCCTTTCTTTACTTCTACAGGAGAACAAATTGTAATCAAGGAAGTAGAATCACCTAAAGAGGAAGAGGGAGAAATTCCTCCTCGTTCGCCATTAGTAGAAGAACCAGAGGACTCTGAAATCTCTGAGGAACTATCATGACAGAGGAAGTAGTAAACGGATTTGGAGGAGGAGGTAGAAGTCAAGGTAGAGGAGGAGGAAACAATGGAGGAGGTAGAGGTAACAACGAGGGAAATAGGGATGGAGATAACTCATTTGGATTTCCTATAGTTGATGAGGAATCTCGTACAACAATGAAAAACATTTCACCATCTGTCCTCCCAAACTTTTATGGGTTGCGAAGTGAGGATCCTGAAACATTTCTATTTGAGTTTGAAGTCGTGTGCCGAACTTATGATTATATGGAAGACTCTCAAAAACTCAAATTGTTTCCTTCAACATTGAAGGGAGTTGCTCTAAAATGGTTCATGGGATTAGTCACTCAATCTATTAGGACTTGGAATTATATGAAACAAACATTTTTGGATAGATACCTGGACTATTGTATGCCCACCAATCATAAGGACGAGGTATTCAAAATGGTGCAAAAAGAAGATGAAAACTTGGAGGATTTACTTGAAAGATTTCAATACAACCTGAAAAGAGAAAAAATGAATAACCTAGATGAGGAAACCTTGAAAGCCCTTCTATTAAAAGCCATTAGAGATGAATGGATAGATATTTTAAACATGATGGGAAAAGGAGATATTTCTCAACTTCCACTTCATGATATAGCAGAACTATGTGTCCATCTCTCAAGGGGAAAATCTAAAACTGGAAAAGGGCCTAGAGATCCTTCTCTCATTAGAGCAAACAAATCTGCAACTGGATCAGTAAGTAGGTTGAGATTGGCAACATGCTTGATGAGTTCGAAACTGATATTTTAGGGAGCCTTAGTGAGCAAATATACACCCTTAAAATACAAAACAAGCAGAAAGCAGAAGCTGAAGCTTTGGCCATATTTTGTCCAAAATGTAGGAAGAAGCATGCTCTAAGGGAATGCCCCTTGGATACAAAATTTGTATAAACATGTCTGATTTGTTCAGAAAGCCATGAGACCAAGGATTGTCCTTCAATTCCTGGGCTCAAAGCTGTCTTTCAAGAAGATCCAAATTCAATTGAGTCTCTCTGCTTTGTTTCAAGGAGTCCTTGGCAGGGGCAACAAAATCAAGGGTTTAACAACCCCATGAACTTTCAACCCCCACCAAATTGGAATCCTTGGCAACAACCTTGGTCCCAACCTCAAAATCCATTTCAATCATGGGTACAAGGTATGCAAAATCCTTATGGGAGACTTGCTCAATTTTATCAATATCCTCCATCTTTTCAAAATCAACAAGTTCCACAACTTCCAAATCGAAATCCACAACTTTCATTGCCATTTCCACAACAACAACAACCTTCTCAACAAAATCCAAATTCCCAACTCTTGCTTCCATTCCAACAAAATACAAATCAACTACCTTCCCAGCCATTGCCGAATCCCAATAATAAAAACCTTCAAAATGCTTACATGGTAGAAGGACAACAATTTCCTACCTATATGATTGTTCCTCTCAATGATGTACAACTCAGATCCGGTAGAGTTTTAGAAAAGCCTTCTATAGATGCTCAAAAGCAAAGCATTTATGAGGAAGATTCTCTTGAAGCCAATAAAGGTTCTGAAGCATCTCTTCAAAACCCAAGCACTCAAAAAGAAAAAGAAAAAGATTCAACCCCCACAACTCCTATAGTTGAGCAACCTGCATCTTCATCCACACCTCATTTTCCTGAAAGATTACAAATTGACAAAGGAGTGGAAAAACAAATCTTGTTGCCTGACTATGATTTTCTAGATGAATTAAAGAATGTTTGTATCAAGATTCCCTTGCTACAAGCCATTAGAGAGATTCCTATTCTAGCAAAAACAATAAAGGAGTTGAGTCTCAAAAGACTAGGGAGGAAACCAAGAGATACAAGAAGAATCCACCTGGTAGGAAAATTTGCAGATATCATGATGGGAAAAATTACCATGCAGAAGTATGTAGATCCCGGTAGTCCAATTGTCAAAACCCATATCAATGGGGTAGAAATTCCAAATACTTTGATTGATTTAGGGGTTGCTATCAACATTATGAGTAGATAGACTATGGAACAGTTAAAACTTCCTAATCTTCTTTTTACACCTACTCTACTGCAACTTGCAGATCGATCAATTATCAAACCAGATGGTGTATTAGAAGACATTTTGGTCTCCTTAGTTTCTTGGGAATATCCAATAGATTTCATGATTTTGACTCCCAAGAGTAATCTAGGAGGGCACCCACTCATTTTAGGAAGACCTTGGCTAGCCACAGCGGATGCTTTCATCAGTTGTAGATCTAGGGATATGTATATTTTTGATGGTAATTCGACAAAGAAATTCAATTTGTATCCTCCAACAAAAGCAATTACAGAAGTAGGAGATAATGAATGGGTCGATAATGAGGACACTATACAACCTGTCTTAACCATTTCTGAAATCAGTAAAGATAGTCAAATTCTGAACACATTAGAAAATTTTGAAACATCTTCAGAATATGACCACACACAATTTCAGTTAGATTCTGACATTGAGTATCTATCATCTAGACAAATGTCTCTTTACTCTATGGAAGAGTTTGGAAGTTCCGCCATTGAGATTTTTCTGGGTAAAACATTGAATATCAACAAAAACTTGGAAAAATCACAACAGGGAGAGCTAACCAAAATCTTGCAAAAACATTCTATTGCATTTCCATGGGAGTATACCGATATGAAAGGTATTGACCCTAAGACTTGCATTCATCACATCTACATCGAGGAAAACAGTATACCAATCAGACAACCTCAGAGAAGGATGAATCCAAACCTTAGGGAGATAGTGAAAGAGGAGCTCCAAAAACTACTCAATGTAAACTTCATTTATCCAATTTCAGATGGCGATGGGTTTCTCTTTTGGTTATAGTACCCAAAAAGAATGGTAAATGGAGGGTATGCATTGATTACAGGGAATTGAATAAAGCAACTTTGAAGGATCACTTTCCTTTGCCCTTTATCGATCAGGTATTAGATACTCTAGCAGGCAAAAAGTACTTTTCATTTTTGGATGGTTTTAGTGGCTATAATCAAATTCAGGTAGCACCTGAAGATCAAGATAAGACCACATTTACCTGTCCATGGGGAACTTTTGCTTACCGAGTGCTTCCTTTTGGATTATGTAATGCACCCGCAACATTTCAAAGAGTAGTACTAGGAATCTTTTCTGATCTAATCCATGATTGTGTAGAGGTTTATATGGATGATTTTACAGTTTATGGTAATTCATTTGAAGAGGCATTAGAGAATTTGGAAAAAGTCCTTATAAGATGTAAAGAAACAAACCTTTCATTGAGTCATGAAAAATTCTTTATGATGTTTACTGAAGGTATTGTTTTGGGACATCACATTTCAGGGGATGGGATTAAAGTTGATAGATCAAAAGTTGAAGTCATCTCCAAGTTGCCTATTCCAAATTGTCAAAAAGATGTTAGAAGTTTTCTAGGATTTACTGGGTACTATAGAAGATTTATAGAAAACTTCACCAAAATAGCATCTCCACTCTTCAAATTGCTTACAAAAGACTGTGAATTCAAATGGGATCCTGATTGTCAATCAGCATTTGAAACTTTGAAAACAAGAATATCTGAAGCACCCATCTTAAGAGGGCCAAATTGGAAACTTCCTTTCCATATTTCTACAGATGCTTTAGATACAGCTCTAGGAGTTGTGTTGGGTCAAAAGGATTTAGTTCCTTATGCCATTTACTATACCAGCAAAAATTTTTTAACTCCCACTGAGTTGAACTATATTGTGACTGAAAAAGAGTTCTTAGTTGTTGTTCATGCAATCAATAAGTTTAGACATTTATAACATGCTATGAAACTTTTGTCCATACTGATCATTCAGCGATTAGATATCTAATGAACAAACCTGTTACTAATGGCAGAGTTACAAGATGGCTCTTACTTTTACAAGAATTAAATATTACTGTGTTGGATAGACCATGGAAACAAAATACAGTAGTTGATTTCTTGTCTAGGATCCAAAATACCAAAGAAGATTCTCCTGTAGAGGATAAAGTTTCCATATGAATATTTATTTGCAGTAACTACTAAGACTCCTTGGTATGCAGATATTGCTAACTATTTGGTTACTGGGAAACTACCTCCACATCTATTTCCTAGTGAAAGAAGAAAGATTATTTAGGAGAGTTCAAAATATTCATGGATTTCTAACGAATTGTTTAAAACAGGGCCAGATTTTGTGATCAAAAGATTTGTTAGGGAAGATGAAATGCCTGACATTCTCAAGGCATGTCATGATGAACCATGCAGTGGACACTTTGCTGACAAAAGGACGGCCTATAAAATCCTTTCTTTAGGATATCATTGGCCTTCCCTCTTCAAAGATACAAAAGAATATGTCAAAAGGTGTGACAGCTGCCAAAGAGTAGGGAGTCTAACTCTTTCAAATGAAATGCCATTACAAGCACAGGTACTCATCGAACCCTTTGAAAAATGGGCTTTAGATTTCATTGGACCCATTAATCCACCATCTAAACAAAAGAAGTATATATTGGTATGTACTGATTATATCACTAAATGGGTAGAAGCCAAAGCATTACTTTCTGCTACTGAAAATTCAGTTGTTATTTTTCTTTATGAGGATATCTTTACTCGCTTTGGTGTCCCAATAGAAATTGTGATAGATCAGGGAAGTCAATTTACATCCAACATGATGGAGAAGCTGATGGAAGAATACAAAATCAAGCACAGAAAATCTACTCCTTACCATCTGCAAGCAAATGGTCAAGTGGAGTCTTCAAACAAAGTTATTGAAAGCATCATCACCAAAACTGTTCATCTACACAGAAGAGATTGGGCAGAAAGGCTTCCTGAAGCCTTATGGGCCTACAGAACTTCATGGAGGAATACAACAGGACATTCTCCCTATGAACTTGTTTATGGGAAAGAAGTCCTGCTCCCCATTGAGTTTCAAGTCAAAACTTTCAAGATAGCAATTCAGTTGGGGATGGATCTATCAGAAGCCCAAAAGCACAGAATGGAGCAGTTGAATGAGCTGGATGAGATCAGACAAGAAGCAATCCTAAGAACTGATCTAGTTCAACATCAAAGAGCTAAGTGGCATGACAAATACATCAAAGAGAAAAAGTTTCAAGAGGGAGATTGGGCATTACTATTTGATTTCAAGTTTAAAGACTTCAAAGGTAAATTTCAGACTCATTGGCTTGGGCCATATGAGATTGACAAAGTCTTTAACAATGGAGCGGTAAGAATCAAGACCATTGATGAATTTCAAACTCCTCTTATTGTGAATGGCCACAGATTAAAGATGTATCATAAGTCACTCTCAAAAGAGGAATTTGTCAAAATGTTTCAAGATAATTCTGCAATAAGGCTGGTGAAGAAGAATCCTTCTTCTCCACCAGCCTAGCCTTTGTTCATTTCTGTTAAAAATAAAAAATAAATAAAAAGTAAAAAAAACAATAAAAATAAATAAATAAAAATAAATAAATTTGTATAAGCCTGAAAACCAATCATTGATTGGCAGTCTTATACAGAAAATATAGAGTGAAAATCAGGAACACCTGACACCCTATATTTTCCAAAAAAAAAAAATCTCTCTTTCTTTCCCATTTTCGATGCACTTCACTTCATTTTCATTCCACTCCATTTCATTTTCATTCCATTCCACTCTATTTCATCCCACTCCATTTCATCCATTTCATCAATAAAAGTCTCTTTCATGACCAATTTCATTCAGTTAGTTATTTCCTAACTATCTTTATTTAGCCAAGTGGTTGTTGTGCTAGTTTTCGCAGCTGGAATCAGTTTCCGCAGCCAGAAGCAGTTTCCGCAGCCACCACTCTGTTTTTCAAATTGACAGTCAAGATGTTAGTTCAATAATCATGAAAATGCAGGTATGACTGAGGATATATTATGAATACATGGAGCATCTAAAGGCATCAATAAGGAGCAGTTGATTAAGGGATAATGGACAACAAATGGCAAAGATTCTAAGGTATGAGTAAAAATTTCTTTCAAATATCAATCAAAGGCACAATTTTGCATAGTTATTAAACCATAAGCTCCACTATATGCAATGATTACCACGATAGCTCCATTACCATTCCACGACATTCCTCCACGAACCATGCATTTATTCCCTAAACGGTCTCATGATTAATTCTCAGGTTTAACTCGTAGATGACTGCACTTTCACACTCCACTTGTAATCATGAGATGTGACCTATTTAATTACGGCTCCTCTCCACCGCATAATTTCCGCAGCCATTTCATAAACGTGTTAACATCTCCTACGCAGTTGTTCAGTTTAAAAATTCCGGGTTCACTTCACTCCCCTGCCATTTTATCAAAGCCACAGCTACATTACCACCTCGTTCACATACGACTCCACTCCATTTCGTGAACTCACCTCGGCTGCCTGTCCTCTGTTTCCGATTACAGTCCTTGAACACTCCCGCTGCCTGTTCTCTAGTTTCCATTTTCAGCCACTGTTTTCTTCTCCATAAACCCCGTAACCTAGCCGTCTTAGCATACGAATTTCAAACAGAAGAAAGGATGGGTTGGTTATTGAGGGCAGAACCGGAAGGGCCCAAGTTCTTAAAAGGATACCTTCAAGTAAAAGACTTGCTGAAAAAGGCAAAATGGCTACGTTTCATTCAAAAATTTAAGGGCCACAATAAGGAGATAACAAAAGCTTTTGCAAGGTCTTTTAATGGCCAGGTGGTGGAAATTGGGGACCTTAAATTCACAGTCACCGAAGCATCCATAGCAGCTGCTACAGACCTGCCCCAGGAAGGTGAACGCTGGTTCAAGAACAAAAGTTTGGACGAGCAGGCTTGGAGAGTCATATTACGCAACCCAGGTATGGACGTAACTGTATTCACAAGAGGAATTCATGTTCATGCATTAAAAGAAGAGTGGGCCAGCTTACTGTTAATCATTCAAAAGTTCATTACTTGTGAAGGCCATTTTGGAGTAATGTACATGTATCATACTCAGTTATTGATGAACTTTTTGGAGAACCAAACCCTCAATCTACCCTACCTCTTATTGCTGAGCTTGAAAAAGATGTGCACAACAGTCCAAAAGAACATAGAAGACATAGAGCCTCATTTATATAATCATGGGCTTGTGAGAATTCTAATTGAATACCAATTAAAGAAAAATAGGGATACCTGGGAATGGCTTTTGGTGAGAAACTGTTGAAAAGTGTGCAACAAGAAATGCTTGTTGAGAATGCAACAAGATGATGGAGCTTAGTGAAAAGAGTCGCCTTCACTAAGTGGGCCTGCAGGCAAATTATGGCGCAAGTTCTATTTTTGATCACAGTGTGGGTGACCACAGTATGAGTGATCACAATGTGGGTGACCACAGTGTGAGTGATCACAATGTGAGTGATCAAAGTCTATTTTTAAACTAGCTGTCAAAAATATAAAAGTCAAATATTATTGTCTCATAATAATATTTGGACTATAAACTTGATCTTATTCCCTTGGAGCACTTCAGGATGAGCTACGGATGTGGTACATGCAGATCCTAGAAGGAAATACGTGGTTACCTATGGGATGACTAATATTTGCATGCAGGACTTCAGTTAGAACTCAAGTGAGTTGAGTTTAGTGGACTGGAGGTGCAGTTGATGGAGTTGTGTTCAGTTTAGCTTTATTAAACTAGTTGTATTTAGTCTAACTGATCAATAGACTAGAGATGAGTTGGGTGAATTAGTTATTAATAATTCACAAGTTATTAAATCATAATGCAACTATATAATACATCAGTTAACTCAGTTTCATGTCAGTGCATGTTCAGTTCAGCAGTGACAGGTGTTAGAGGATCAGATTACTATCAGTTGTGACTATAGCTGTGCATGATGATTTGCACAATCAGAGGGATTGAGTATGCCAATGAATTGGCCAATATCAAGATCTGTAGCCTGTGCTCACGTCCAACAGAGTGTGAGTGATTATTTGCAGGTCAAATACGAGTTTGGTAAGCCATTCTCATCAATTCTTGAGCAGGTATTGAGCAGTGGAGGCAGGCAAGCAATGGAATAGATTTGGATATCAGATCTTAGCTGTATTGTGTGTAACAGGTGGAGCTGGTACTGGATTGCTTGTGATAAGCATTGTACTTTGTAATGTTACATGGTCTCAATCATTAATATATAGATAGTGTGGGGTTTTTAGCGAGATGCTTTCCCCGGGTTACATACTGTGTTAATGTGTGAATGTTCTTGATGTTTTATTGTTATTGATGCTGCTATATTGATGATCAACGTAGAGGAGCTTATGTATTGTGTATGTTTTCCGCAATAGTACATGATCAGGATAATCTCCATTGAATATGTGTTAAATTAATCAAAATTTCTACATGGTATCAGAGCGAGCTAGATAATTGTAGAAAAAGATTCTACATGGTATCGGAGCTGCTTGATTTGTAGAAGAGATTTTTACAGGATATCAAGCGAGGATTGATCATCGGATCTATTATTCAGAAAGTGGTTACATTTTATTTCTTCAGGCAGAGTCTGTAATCGGGCCAGGTAGCCTCTAGATTCATCCTTATTTTGGAAGGTGAGATATCTGGTGAATGCCCAGACAGTCAATCTCTGTACAAGAAATACTTTGTTCTCACGAATTCTAGATCGGAAGTGGTTGCGTTTTTGAGTTCGTGGAATTCGAATTTAATTCCAAAGTAAGAGATAAAACTCAGAAACATTAAGTGTGAGAATGGAGACAGTATGCCCCAGTATCTCACGAAGTTCACCCAATGTCGGGATGAGCTGGGAAGTGTGGGGGTGACTGTCGGATGAGGATGGTGAGTCTAGCACTCCTTGACCTTCCTAAGAGTTGGCATAGCTACCAGGACTCGGTGAATGGAAGGGAGAAACTGCCAAATTGGGAACGACTATGGTCGGATTTGATGCAGGAGGAGATTAGACAGAGCACCAGAGATGGTTCTTCATCCATGCAGGATGAGGAGAACTGTGCCTTAGCGAGTAAGGCGAAGAAGGGAAAGAAGAAGGTTTCTCTTTCCGAATCCAGTTCTTCCAGTGGTGGGAAGAAGGTTGAAAAATCGAAAGTGCGATGCTTTCGTTGTCATGAGGAGGGTTCACGGGTCAAGAACCTGTATGCTCTTGAGGTTCAAGATGCATGCAAAGCCTTGAGTAGTGAGGCAATTGATGGAGACTTGGTGGTTGAGAGGGAAGGTATGTTACCTTTCAACATGCAGAGCCAGAAGAAGTCTCAGACGATTGTGGAGGAGCCATGATTGGTGCAGCAGCTTCAGGAGGTTGTGGAGGAGCCACAACAAGGGAAGCTGAGAGGAGATCGAGTAGAGACATCTACTCATGCAGAGACCTCTAGTAGGGGGAAACTTCGAGCCAGGTGGGCTGAGGGATCGCATGCAGCCATACCTCCAGGTAGGAGGTGGGGTGATGTGGATTGATTGTCCCAAGGAGGAGGGGCAGGATCCTTGAGGTACCCAACCTCTTGGATGAGACCTTGCTACGGGAGCCCCAGATGTGTAGTAGTAGGAACTGACTGATTGGGTAGAGACAGATGCGGATGGAGCGGCAGAGAGAGCGACAGTGCAGGGAATCCCAAGACAGTGCATAGCTAGCAGGCTGCAGCAATGCAAGAGGCACAAGTGTTTTGCACAGTGCTAGGTGGCACAGAGAGGTGTGCAATGGTGCGAGATGCATGGAGATGTTGCAGTAGCGCAGATGTCAGAGAGGGAGCACTTGTCAGCAGCAAGTAGAGCTTCAGCATCAGAGGGTGTTTCTAGCCCAACAGGGAGATCAATTGGGAGGTGCAGTGCAGATGTAATGCTGGGAGATAGAACCAGCAGCAGCACGGATGCAGTTAGAGATCAAAGTGACAGAGGCTAGAGCAGTCAGATACTAAAGAGCACAGAGATGCAGAGTCTTCAGTCGACAAAGGCAATAGCAGTCAGAGACTTTGATGACAAAGCAAGTGGACCGGCCAAATGTGTTGCATGGAGAACATTCCAGAGTTACAGGATCGGGTTTATGAGGAAGCCTTTCTTGGTGAGAGGGAGTGTTGAAAAGTGTGCAACAAGAAATGCTTGTTGAGAATGCAACAAGATGATGGAGCTTAGTGAAAAGAGTCGCCTTCACTAAGTGGGCCCGCAGGCAAATTATGGCGCAAGTTCTATTTTTTATCACAGTGTGGGTGACCACATTATGAGTGATCACAGTGTGGGTGACCACAGTATGAGTGATCACAGTGTGGGTGATCAAAGTCTATTTTTAAACTGGCTGTCAAAAATAGAAAAGTCAAATATTATTGTCTCATAATAATATTTGGACTATAAACTTGATCTTATTCTCTTGGAGCACTTCAGGATGAGCTACGGATGTGGTACATGCAGATCCCATAAGGAAATACGTGGTTACCTATGGGATGACTAATATTTACATGCAGGACTTCAGTTAGAACTCAAGTGAGTTGAGTTTAGTGGACTGGAGGTGCAGTTGATGGAGTTGTGTTCAGTTTAGCTTTGTTAAACTAGTTGTATTTAGTCTAACTGATCAATAGACTAGAGATGGGTTGGGTGAATTAGTTATTAATAATTCACAAGTTATTAACTCATAATGCAACTATATAATACATCAGTTAACTCAGTTGCATGTCAGTGCATGTTCAGTTCAGCAGGGACAGGTGTTAGAGGATCAAATTGCTATCAGTTGTGACTATAGTTGTGCATGATGATTTGCACAATCAGAGGGATTAAGTATGCCAATGAATTGGCCAATATCAAGATTTGTAGCTTGTGCTCACGTCCAACAGAGTGTGAGTGATTATTTGCAGGTCAAATACGAGTTTGGTAAGCTATTCTCATCAATTCTTGAGCAGGTATTGAGCAGTGGAGGCAGGCAAGCAGTGGAATAGATTTGGAGATCAGATCTTAGCTGTATTGTGTGTAACAGGTGGAGCTGGTACTGGATTGCTTGTGATAAGCATTGTACTTTGTAATGTTACATGGTCTCAATCATTAATATATAGATAGTGTGGGGTTTTTAGCGAGATGCTTTCCCCGGGTTACATACTGTGTTAATGTGTGAATGCTCTTGATGTTTTATTGTTATTGATGCTGCTATATTGATGATCAACGTAGAGGAGCTTATGTATTGTGTATGTTTTCCGCAATAGTACATGATCAGGATAATCTCCATTGAATATGTGTTAAATTATTCAAAATTTCTACAGAAACTACTTCCAAGAACCATCCGAGGCACCTGAAACCAGAACACCACAAACACCAAGAAGGAGTAGGAGAAAGGAGAAAAGTGCAATAATTCAAGACTCCCCTATTAGCAAAATTAAAGAAGTTGATCAAAAGGAGAGGGAGGAAAGAACCAAGAATAGAAAACAGAGAAAATTGAAAGGAAAAAGAAGCATAGAGGATGTCTACCAATCACCAGAACCATTTGTAGAAGAAGACTATCAAGTGTTGTATGAAAGACTAGTACATCTTCGAAAACAAGCGGCTACAGCCAAGAAGAAAGAAAAAGGAAAACAGAGTATGGAAGAAGAGAGTACTAGCCCACAGCATTTAAGAAGAAGCAACAGGCTTAGAGGAAAGTGGACGAAAACACAAATAAAAGGACCCCACTTTATTGACTTGGGTGAGGAAACACCCGAGAAACCTCCAGCTGGCCGTAGCCCACCTCATCTTCAGTCAAATATTGAAACCAGTCCTCCAGATGTTGATATAAGTCCTTCTCGGCCAGAGTTAGAAATTAGTCCTCCTCAACAAGACTTTGAGGCCAGCCCAAGGAAAACACCCGAAATAGATCCAAATCAGCAAGAGGTGTATGATTATCTAGACTCCTTAGAGAAGACAGCTGCAGGCCTGAGCACGTCATCCACTCTGCTTCACACAACACAAGAAGCACAAGTCCAATCATTGAAACAAGAAGTGTTTGAATTAGAGGTCTTAAACAGACACATTAAACAAGAAAATGAAGCATTAAATGAGCAAAGCAAAGTGGACAAGATCATTCATGACAACACTATGTTACATCTAGGACTGTGGCAGAAAAAGAACAAGAAATTAAAGAAAAAGTGCAGGAAGTTGAGCAGGGAATTAATCAGTCTCAAATTCAGATGTTTGATGAGGAAGCCCAGGATGGTAATAGCACCAAGGAAGAAGAGAAGAGGACTGGATGTACTGGCAGAAGCTTCAGAACACATGGACTAAAGAGGGGATGATCAAAATTTTGGTTGCATGAGGACATGCAACACCTTCACAGTGGGGGTATGTTGAGACCCAAACTTACATCTTCCCTATACACCTTTCTAAAAAAAAAATCCATTTACTTGGACCTCCTAAGCTGCCAAGTCATTGCATATTAGTTTAAAAAGAGCATATAAAGTTGTTTCCTAACTATGTCTTGTTTCTGCTGTTTGATTTAGATTTTTGCTCATTCAGTTGCGGAATCTTGTCACTTTCCGCAACCAGTTCAACTTTCCGCAGCCTTTTTGTTGAAGTCTATGTTACAGGTGTCTTCAAGCGAATCCGACCACATGAGCAAGTTGCAAATGACGTGGACATGGACCGTGTCCTATTGGTTCAGTCGAATCCGTCAAAGAAGGTCGTGGTCAAAGATAGTCAAACGGTGGTCAACCTAAGAGTCCTACGGTGATAGAACTCTGTTTTTCACCACGTGAAGACTTGCGTGACCGTTTCTAAATCTCAGGAGACGTGTTAACACCTGTGGATTGTTCCATGAACCGAATCCAACAGCCACCCTCCTTAGATTTAATCTTCACCGCTACCATAATGATAGATTCTTGGACGTGGTTGCTTCACGTGTCTTTTATCAGCGCAGATTTTAGGAAAGTAGTTATGTCATCCTTTCTTATAAATAAAGCGTTCTCATACGCATAGTAGTTAGTTCTAATAATGTAATTTTGACTCTTAATGAGCCCACTGTGTCGTGACTTTATCTCTATGTTATGACTGCATTTTAATACATGAGAAGACTCTGTTTATAAGCTCAATTTGTGGTTGATTGCTGACTGCCCGAGGTTGTGCAGAGGGCCCCTGTACACACCAAGGT
Organism: Pinus tabuliformis; assembly: GCA_031772625.1. Taxonomy (NCBI): domain Eukaryota; kingdom Viridiplantae; phylum Streptophyta; class Pinopsida; order Pinales; family Pinaceae; genus Pinus; species Pinus tabuliformis. The sequence goes on along the minus strand of CM062811.1, from coordinate 1,130,582,980 downwards.
TTTGTTAATTGTTGTATAGTTTCATGCTTTATTTCTTTTTGTTCATTATGCCATAATCATTTATTTGTATATATATTGCACTGCTTATGGTATTCATGTTGATTGTTGTCCATAATTTGCATGCTTTCTAATGTTGTTAACTGATCAGTGTCTTTGTTTCAGATTACAATAGGCAGCCCGGGCATTTGCACATAGCTTTATAATGACTAATGACATGGAATTATTCTTGTCCTTCTACTGATTTATTTGCTTAGTTCTAATTCCGGCGCTGTTTATTTCTTTCAGTTTTGTTCATTTACTTTTCTGCAAGATAGATATTAGATTACTCATGTCATTTTCAGTTACCTCCAAAAGCCAGAGCGAGTCAAATGGTGAGGGATTGAAGTATGAATGCGTAGTTTGATATTAGTTTATTTTTCTGCAAGTTAGTTATTGAATTGCTCATGTCATTTTCAGTTACCTCCTAAAGCCAGAGCGAGACAAATGGTGACGGATTGGAGTATGAGTGTGTAGTTTAATATTAGTTTAATTTTCTACAAATTAGATATCGGATTGCTCAATTTGTTTATGATTACCTCCTAAAACCAGAGTGAGACAAATGGTGAGGGGTCAAAATATGAGTTGATGTAGTTTGATCTTAGCTTTGCTTTGCTTGCAACTTTTGGATTTCTTTGAGTTTAGTTTCTTTTATATTTACATAGCAGCAAGCATATTGGGTTTCATGGTCACTAGCTCACTATTTGTTTAATTAGAATATTGGTACATTTTCATTCTCTTTTAGGAATTGATTTCAGCATTGCAAGTTTTAAAAACTTTTGAAAATTTTGAAGTTTGGAAATCATTTTAAAGGACACCATTGCCTTGAACACTTATATCCATACTTGACTTCTAGAATTGCCATCTCACATTAGGGAATCAACGAAGATAAACCCAAAAACAAACTAAAAATAAAAAACGACAAAAAAAAGAAAGAAATCGGTTATCTTGCATATATAGTGCACCTCACTTCAGCAGTTTACGACTCCCGGATTGACAATTAATATAGCAATTTAGGACACTCTAAATTGACCAAACAATTACCCTAAGATTCCTTTTAGTATTAGTAGTTATCACCTGCTCTGTAGATACTAAGACTAGGTTCTGAGGATCATTTGGGAAGTATATTCACCTTTGTTGCATCTTGAGCTGATCAAATGTGACATTGCACACATTTATGACTTTGTTTTGAGGTGGAGGAGTGATTCCCATTTCTCCAAATGGGAGATGACCACCCGTGAGAGGAGGTTCTTATGGATAACCCGGTTCATCAACAATGGCTTGGATGGTATCCTCTTCCCCTTCCCCTTCTTTCCTCTTCTTCTTTCAATTTCTTCCTGAGCAAATAATATTGCTTCCTCTTTTCCTCTTCTTCTAATTCTCTCATGTTCTATTCAACTTGAATAGCTCATGTGTTCAAAGGATCAACTTTCCATTTCCTGTTGCTTTCTATTGTCGAATCATACTTGATCCTTTTCCTATGAGCTACACTCTTTACTTAAGGGGTTATCTTCTCTGCCTCCTATACCTGCATATCTTAAGCTTGTGGATCTTGGGGTGAATTAGTATCCATTATTGAATGTATCTTTCTAACTTCATTGTACCAGTTCTTCACTTTCTTGACTTTTGCAGTAGACATCGATGAATATCCCCAATTGTAATTGATCCTTTCAGAATGTTTCTTACACACTCTCTTAGGATCATATCCATGAAAGTCCTTAACTGCGAAGTGCAAGCGATCAAACTCTTATATTTTTATAGTTGTTGCCCTGTGGCTCTTCAATTCATACAATCTGATCCTAAGAGGGAAGGTGGGACAAGAGGCTTTATTCCTTCTCCTTATGTTAAGGACTCTTGAAAAATCTTTGTCCAATTGATATGCTACTTCTTGCAAGACTACCTTATTGGTCACATATTGCGACATGAATTAAGGGGAGATATGACATCCAAAACACCTGATATATGTGCCCTCAGGTGTTGTAAATGAATCTGCAATATCTTGTAGTGACTCCTTCACCTGATCAGTCATGCAAGGAGGATCGATCTCATATATCATATGGAATATGAATGCGAAGGAGTGCCCTGCTAACCTGTCATATGCGCCTCTGAAGCTTGATTCTGACAACACCCTATGGGGGAAATAGACTAGAAACTTGTTATGAGGGGTCTAGTTCCAGTAAATTCATAGAAAAGCATATCATGCACATATCAATCTAATAGAAATGCAGACATATAGAATTGTGGTGTCTAGTTTGCCCTCAAATATGCCTTTACCTACCCCACGTGACATTGTAACTCACAATATATTTGCCCAATTGAAGATCTTACCACAAGTAACCACTATGTTGAGCATACATATCCAATTTTCCTCAAGCACATCAACGTTCTTTCGCCCATGCAACTGACAACACATAACAATAAGATATCAATATGCATCCCTGAGAATCCTGGTAAGATAAATTGCAGATAGGCAGCGATGGAACTTAGTAGGATCGCGACACCAAGATTTGATGATGTCACTTGTGTCGAGATCAACCCATATGGTGTAGAAGTTATTATTTACATATCCTGTGAGCCTTTGCATCTGGTAGTAAGTCTGCATGTCCTCTCCATAAGAGGTGGTGATTTGACCACTGCTTTCACTGTGAAGCATGGGATGAGAATCATCCCCATTTGTAATAAACCACTTAGTCACTTTTGCACAAGGGATTACTTAGAATCTGCATATGATCCTATGCATCCTGGATCGCTTGATATTTGTAGATGCTTGTTAATCTTCCGAGTTTTCAGCAAATTATTTCTACATGAACGTGTCTTTTATATTGTTCCATGTGAGCTCAATAGACTTATCTATGAAGCACTGCATATCTACATATATGGGAATGGTAGGCTTTGTCACTTCAATTGCTTCCTTAGTGCTTGCCTCTGAAGCTTCTTTGGAGGCAGATTTACGTGTAGCAGAAGGCATGGTTCCAATAGATGATGAAAGAGTAACAATATTTGTACCTCGAATACTTGTTTATGGAAGCACACTCATCGTGACAATGATTAACTTTATGAAATATCCTAACTGATAAATTAAGCCTATCAATGACGAGACAAGGTTACTTGCATGGGAATGAAATATGCATGAAAACAAGGAGGGAAAATTTCCAAAGCACGAAAGGAGTTCAAGGGTCATCCAGGGCTTTGAAGTGCACTCAAGCAAGAGAGGGAAAACATCAAGGGCGCAGGGTGCACTGGTGAAGCACAAAGGGGAAACATTCAGGTCCTCAAAGTGTGCTCGCGTGCTCAAGGAGACTGAGAGGGTGCACTCGTGCACTTCAAAGAGATGAATGAATGAACCTTTGGCCCTTAGGCTTTCAAGTTGTGTCCACACGCTCATGGACAAGAAGGGTGCACTGCCACATGTTGAAGGGACAAAGGGAAAACATTCAAGCCTTCAAGGTGTGCTCATTTGCTTAAGGAGGGCGCACTTCTTTGTGATGAAGGAGTGTGCTCAAGAGGAAAACTTGTCTGTTATGGGTACAATTTTATGACCTAGTTGGGCTTTGGGATCCAAAAGTGTGCTCTATCAGGGAATGGCACAAGGACAATTCCAACAACAATATTGCATTATAGAAATGTGGAGAAGAAATATCTACAACTTTTGATGGGCGTTGATATAAAGATGAATAGAATGTGAAGAGTTAAGGAAAATGTAGAGTCACAACACGCAACAACAAATTAACACTTGTAGAGGAAAGAATGATAATAAATGCCAGTAAATAAACTGAAATGAAAATAAATGCCAGCAAGGAAAGCAAGATTAACAACAAAAACATGAAAGGCAACAAACAAATTTGACATGCAAAACTTACTTGGAATGAATATCAACGAAGAGTTTCTTGATCCAAAGATGTGCACCCAAGAATGATTATGAGAATGAACGATTAACTAGTTAATTTTGAAAGATATTACATGCAAATCAATCTCATGCATGCTCGCCACTTGTCGACAAGTGACTAAGCTAGTTAAGAGAAGAGAAGTGGGCTCTTATTTTCTAGGAGTGCGTCCACATGCAGCAAGGAAACTCATGCATGAATTCTAGAAGGGCGCATGTCTTCATGCCTAAGGAATGCACTCAAGGAAGGAGCACTTGCTAAGCAAGGAGTGCACTCAAGGAGGGCACACCTCTTTAGCCTAAAGGAGTGCGCTCAACACAAGAACAAGCCTTCATTAACTTGAAGTGCACTTTTTCCTTAAAGGGTGATTTTCTTGTTTTTGTGAGCTTTCATGTATTTTTTTATGTGTGTACATGGCAATAAAGGCTAGTTTCTAAGTCAAGAAAAGCTATGAGTTCACCTAACCATGGGCTAGATAACACAAGCACTTCTAAGGGTTAGGTGACGACACTTAGGAAACATTGACTTAGGAGGATGTGACACTTAGAGAAAACATAAAAATAATAAATCAAACAAAGTGATAACACTAAGGGGCTTGAAACGATAGTTCATGTAGGCTCCAAAATCCACTTAGGAAAAAAAATAGGAGGGTTGTTGTTGCAACGACAACATAATCAATCCCTTAATGATTCACTAGGGAGGGAGACCTGCTTCCTCCTTGGAAACGACACCAAAATGTTAACTCTCAAACTAGCAATGGTCCTAGGAGGGGTTCCTATAGAGAAACTACTAGGTCAAGTAGAAACAATGGAGCAATAGCCCACTATCACCTCAACTAAAGCTCCCCGCTCTTTATAGACTTTCACTGATGGTAGGGGTTCCAGTATTAGGGAAATCACCAGGAGAAATATATCAATGGTGTTTGGGTAATGATTTCAAAGGCACATTCAAAGGAGAGACTCTAATGATGGGGATTGCTTCCTTTGTAAGCAAGGTGAATGACTCTCCAAGAAGTGATGGAAGAAGACCTAGGATTAGGGTTGAGGGGTATTTCTTAGTGTGAAGTGCCTTAGACAACAAAATCCTATAAGAATAGGGTTTCCAAGCAATCTTTGTGAAATTGGAGTGACAAGGTTACGAGACCACGAAGAAGCCCTAGTGGACCCAAACGAGGTTGAGGGTTTGGTATAAAACTTCAAACAAATGGACTTAACTAAGTGAGGGAGGAGAAAAGGATCAAAGAGATAGGATTTGACTAGGATTTTCAATGCAATGATCCTTAATGAAGCCCATAACTAAAGGAAACCTTGGGAGAAAAGGTTCTTGAGCTAGGGCTTGGGATAAATTTAAATCCCACTGTCAGAATGGCTTGAAAATTAAAGGACCTCTCAAGGACACACCATCACAACTCTTGACCAATTTTCACTAATTTTGGATGCCTACAATTGATGTTATGTGATGCCCTAGGAAGCCTACTATGGTTAAGGCTTAGAAAAAGAAGAAAGAGGTGGAGAATATCTTCATTTTGGTGATCACCTAGGACTAGACCAGTAACTAGCCTATTGGGAGAATGGAGTCAATATAATTCAATGTTTAGAGATGTTTGCACCCAACCAAGGAATTCCCCAACAACTTCGCATGGCTCAGAGGAAACAATTAAGTTACTAGGAAAATTTATACTTCTTTGATGCTGCAATTAGTGACTTATCAAGGTGATTATGAAAAATCATATACCCCTAGGATATTAATTCACTATAATTTGCAATAAACATATGAAAAATCCCTCACAAAGACAATATTAACAAATTCACATTTCATTAATGTAGTTTCACCAACTTCATGAGTGAAATTTCTTCATATATTATACAAGTGACAAAATGCAAAATAGACCATGAAAAATATACTTACAAGTATAGCGAAAATATTCCAATCATCACTAGGCAAAAATCAAAGCTCCAAGATTAACGAAAAGATCTTTCGAAACATCAAAATGCATTAAGATCCAATTCATCCATAAATAAGGCTAGCAAAATTCTCAACAAGCAATAAAGATCCAAAACCAAGTGATGATCAAATGAAATGATCATCGCATCAATATATATCCTCCCTAAGGGGTTCAATTTGCCTAATTAGGCCTACTAATGCCTCAAATAAAAAAATAATGTACAAAAATAACATAACTTGGTGACAAGCCCACCAAGATAGCTCCATAATACAACAATAGGCCTCTCAAGATGGAAAAATAATAGATACAATAGGTCAAAGGGCCATTGAGGAGACTTACTGGAGTCCAATGTGTGCGAAGATGAATGAGTGAGCTCCAAACATAGTGATAGAGGGGTTGGCCCCTTGATATCCAAGCAAATGACCTATGGTGCCCCCAAGTGACTATGGGGCACAAAACATCCTCATGGGTCTCCAAATGGATCAAACATGCCTCTATCCCATCTACAAGGGCTTGAAGAATGATGCAAGCCCTCCCATTGTCTCTCATGGTGAGACACATCCTCATATGGGCCTTGGATCAGCGGCTAAGTGTGTGGTGCAAGAGTGGAGCCGATTGGGCAAGATGGTCCAGGTGCATCATCATTGTCCAATCGGTGGAACATGAGCAAGGAATAAGTGGAACTGAAGAATCCCATGAAGTGGATATCTTCTCTCTATTTTGGTGGAGACCTTTGGCTCTCAACGCTCACCCTACAAATTCTAATATGACCCTCTGGAGGGCTTGGACTCTGTATAGGGAGACCAAACCCCAGACGAAGACCCACTTGCAACCTTGTATAAGATCCAATGTGTCCCCTCACCTTCCATTACAACCAAACATTAGTGCAATGGAGTAAATGAGCTTACAAATCATGGATCCAAGTGGACACTTTCTAGTGGCATGGTCTTCCATAGTGGGCTTTAGAATGTACAAGTGTCTCCAAGTTCAAGAAGAAGGTTAACCAAGGACCTTATTAAGTGGTTTCAACCTCTAAGGTGGGGTGACATGTCCATGGTACATCCATCAAATGGCAGGTGGTATGTGAAATAATGATGGAATGGAGTGGGGCATTAGGAGAAGGCTCCAAGCCACATGCCATAGTACAAGGGTAGCTAAAATAAGGGAAGCCCATACTTAGGTACATGAATGTAGGAGGGAGCAATCATGGTACATGATTTACCATGACCATTGTTTTTCCACCCTTTTTCTTATGCCTTTGCTTTTTATATAATTTCCTTTTATAACTACTTGGGGCTCTAGGGGATGAGAGAATGATATGTAATATATAAAATGAATACCCCCTTAAGGTGGGGCAGTTCGTCGCCCACCAGGGGTCGGTACAATCGTGGTTCTTTAATGATGTAAGGTGCCAATATGAGGGGCCCTAAGAACCAAGGTGATGATCGCGATGATAGGGGCAGAGCTCATGTTTAGCTTTTTCCCATGTGCTAAATTTGTATTCCCAACCATCTTTTGCATTTTATGCTACATTTCCTATTGAGAGTTGCCAAATTATGCTTTTTCTTTTCCTTTAGCAGCATCAACCTCTAGCTCATCATTCTAGGCCCAACCTAGAGTGTGGACAAGGGGAAGGGGAGGCTAACTCCTTCTGGACCCAATGGACAAATGTGGATCCAAATGGGAAATATGGTGAATGGGGTTATAACGAGTAGGGGCGAGTGATGTCTATGGTGTCGGGAAGTGGGACCATGCAACAAAAATTAGGGTTTCCCATGTAGTGCCACCCCCAAATCTAGTAGCCAATAAAGGAGATCCCGCAGGACTAGGATACAAGGTTAACCGTCAAATTGGACAAAGGAGACAAGAGTACAAACCAAGCCCACTCTTTCTGCCAAATACCCACATTAATCCATGCCTAGAAGTGTCCATGATAAGTAAACAAAACTACCCAACTACATAATGAAATTCCATACCTTTGGGGTTGGAAGGCCCACCTTCAAACACACGATCATAATAAATGGGTGAGGGAGCATATGGCTAGCTAAGGTGGCAAAAGATAGTGGCATATCGAGCTAACTCGTGGCTGCAAGGGGTTCTTAGCTTCCGATTGAGGACCATCTAGGAGAAAACAATTCTCCTATGGATATTACCCACGGGTGGTGGGTAACAAAGCCCAACTCTCAAATTCAACATCCATATGGTCTTTGGAAAGCTTATTTCTTTTCTGTAGAACTAAGTTTTGCATCTTGAGTGTCTCATCCTTCACTTCAAAGGAAAATTGTTTTTGGTAAACACTAGTTGCCTTCGTGGTATCCTTGTGGGCTTTGGTTATACATTGAGGAGGCTTCTCGGAAATGAAATTTTGGGCATTTTGCTTAGACCTCCATATGAATCCCCTTTTATTGGACTTTTGACCGATGTCATTACTTTTTTTTACTTTGTTAAATGCAAAAACATGATAGGAACGGTGAAAGGGAGGCAATGAAAAGGGACAAAATAAAGAGAGTGTGCACAAGAGGGAAGGATTAAGGCCTAGGAGCAGTTATAACATGGAAAAAACTAATATGCCATTCTTAATCTCAACAATTTGCATATGTGAAGCATAAATTATAGAACTAGGAAAGGTTGAGCCATGTAACAAGTATTAAGTCTAGCTAACTTCAAACTTGGGGAAGAGACCATCACCACTACTGAATCCAATCACCCCACACCCTTCCATTGACCTTTTGTTTTTGCAATTTGAGAGGGCTAGAAGAACCAAAGCCTTTTTTATTACATGATAATGTTTGAGGTCAGTATGTAAGCATAACTACGTTAGAAATTGAAAGATTGATGAGATTGCTTTGCATTGATACCCCCTATCCTCCTACTCCTCCATAACACTACACCTCAAACACTAATTTTCATGTGCATTGGACTCCTTGAGAAATGTCGGGCTTTTCCATTTCTTAGTAGATGACATCCCATCTAGATGAAGGAAACATAGAAAATGGGAAAACAATATATGTAGAAAAAAGGGAAATTTAAGATGAAATCCTGTAATTACCATCCTCGAAAAAGGGAAATTTGAGAGAAAACCATGTATACATGTCTACTTACTCACCTCTCTTTCCTAAAAAAAAACTCTAGAATGATATAAGAAAATTAAGTGCAAGAAAGTACATCATTAAACATATACAATTTTTTGCACCGAGAGATGCTCTATAACCCAACTGTACATTAAAAAATGAAAATAAAAACAAAGTGGCTTAATTAAATAATAATAATAATAAAAAAGACAAGTCATGTCATGTGCACATATATTAATGCAATTCACTTGGTAGAGCACATAGAAGGCCTTGGGACAAAGCTTGGATATTGCCGAAGTGAGCTTATGAAATAGAAAACATTTGAGGGGGATGAAATATACCTCTATCTATATACACAAGTGTTCAAATACTCTACTATTTTTGAGTATATATCTTACAACTATATTACACACATTAACTCTATTCAAGTTTCTTTTGAGGTTACAAATTGTTATCTTCTCTATAACTAGAAAAGTAATCGAATAACACTCTCCCCTTGAGTACTTATATTGCATCTACAATACACACATTAATTATTTTAGGGTTTCTCTAGCTTATGCATCGTGGAGGGGAGTATTAATGAGTTTCATTCTAGGCAACTAGAATAGTATTAAATATCACTATCCCTTCAAGTACTTATCTCTCTCTCTCACACACACACATGGAATGAAAGGACATGAAATAGGGAGTACTTCCCCACATTTCGTGGATGGTAAACTCGGTAAATTATCGGCCCTAATTACGGAGCCTCACCCCAAGGGAATTGAAGAGACTAAAACTAGTAATCAACAACAACTAGCAACAATATCAAAGCACTAACCCTTGGGGCTAGTACTTATCTTATATATATACATAGGTTAATATTTTCGGGTTTCGTTTTAGCTTATGCATTGATGAACAAGAAATATTTGAAAATTTAAAATCTATTAATGCTAGTATATTAATAGATATCATTCCCACACAAATCTCTCTAACATGAACAACCAAAAATTACACATTTTTATTGCAATAAATATTCTATTTATTATAACTAAAAATAACAAATATAATTTAAAAAATAAAATAACTGTCTCTAACAACTAGACGATTTGCACAGATTTATAAGAAATATCAAATGTGTTATTTTCATAGAAATTTTGTTTATTACAGATAAAACTAACTAAAAAAAAAAAACTATTTCTAACCATTAAAAGTTCCACCCAGAATTTAAAAAAAAAAAAAAAAATATATATATATATATATATATATATATATATATATATATATATATATATATATATATATATATATATATATATATATATATATATATATATATATATATATATATTATACACTAAAACTTATTATAAATTATAATGAATATAAATATTAATACCTTTTAAATTTTATTTAAAACAAATTCAATACCCATCCCAATAATTTCACTTACTTATTAAGCCCCAAGGGTTAGCTCAACTGGTCAAATAAGTGCCTCGCCATTCGGGAGGTCACAGGGTCAATTCTCCCCGAAGCCCTTAGGGTTAGGCCTAGCTATTGGCCGCGGGGCTTGATACCCTTGATCAAACTCAGATATTTCCATGGACGTAGCGGCCACCCAATGACCACAGGTGTCCGTGAACCACCAGAAAAAGAAAAAGAATAAAAATAAAATAAAAATTCCACTTACTTATTATGTGCTATAATAAGTATAGTGTTGTTATTTTCACTGACTCAAAAAATCAGAAAATCAAACACCAGACCATCCGTTGAGAAGATCTCACTTTCCCATAACACTAGGTCATTTCAAATCCCAAGCCTCATGCTTTGAGGAAAATAACTTCTACACATATCTAAGAAAATCAATCCTATGTCATCCTATCTTTTCCTAGAAGATCCATAATAGACCACAGAAGAATTGAAGAAGCCTACAGAAGCTCATCATACTACCATGATCCAAGCATTGTAGATACCGCCTGTTCCAGTTTTGTTTTAAATCATTGCCGCCATATTTCATTATTTGAATCTGCACAGATTGTAATTTTTTCTTCATTAGAAGTAAAATGTCTCGAGTGTTAGTCATCTGTAAATCTAAGCACTCTTGTTGAGTTGGTTATACATGAGAACCATGATCCTCGAACTGGTGAAGCACCTCCTTCCACATCCATAAATCCATGTCCAAACCCGAAATGTACAGATATACCATTTCCACACAAGTCTAACCATGTTCTCGTGATGCATGAACTACCTACTCTAGAAGATCCAAGGCTGACAGAAATGTTTAGTAAAATGAGGCCAGGCAACATGCCTAGATATGGCCTAGGATATCTAGAACAGATGAACGACCTTATTCTAGAGTCTAGATTTTTCTCTTTACCACCTGACTGTAAAAAGCCCTCTATACCAGAGATGCATAAATTCTTTACCTTAATGGATGGTTGCAGAAAGACCAAAATAGAATCCCAGTGGATGAAAGAAATGTTGAATTGGGATATCTACACTCACCCTGAGGCAGAACAATTTGGTCTCAATCATACAGTTGAGGAAAAAATTAAGTTATCTCAGGAATGGAAAAAGTATATGGACAAAACAAATTCCTCGATTTCTTTCTATGTTTGGAAAAGAAATGCCTAGTCAGAAAATGTATTGATGACTGGTACAACATCCTCCTCATCAGCCAAACATTCTTGGACTACTTTAGATGGTAGTAAAGTAGAAACATCATCTACCTTCCCTCCATACAAAGGTATCATCCTTGGAGAAAATCAGAACACTGTAAAGGCCATTCCTTTAGTTCTTAAAGATGACCATGCACTGGGTATAGATGCAAGAATACAAAAACCCAGTGAACAAATTAACTGGACAAATACTGCAGTCAAAGGGCTTGAAATGAGTGCAGCAAAATCAGTTGAAATAAAAGAACAGTTTGACATTGTTCAAGTTTCTCTTAATGATGTAAATAAGTGTCTTAATGATGTACAATACTGATCTTCTGTTGTAAGATCTTATGTAAAAGAATGTCTCAATAAGATTGAAGAAGTAGAAGAAAAGATGGTAGACCACATTGGTACTACTAAGGGATTGTTAACAGACTTAACAGAAAAAGTTGACAAAATGAGTCTGTCAAAGACAGATAAACCAGTCCCTACTTCTTTCTTATGCAAGAGAAATGTACAAATACAGAATCCTGTCAAACCTATTAACAGATTCCCAAAGTTGTTTCCAAAAGAAACAACTCAGACCTCCTCAGATAAATCTGAAGCCACATAACAGATTTCAATAGCCTCCTTATTTAAAGAAGAGAAAGAATCAGAATCTCATATTCTTCCCATCTATGAACCACTAGAAAGTCGATTCCATAAATATCCAGCTCCTGACTTGGACGGAAAAGGAAAAATTCCAGAAACACACACATTCTTTCATGAATCACACAGAGAATGGAATATTGATAATCTTAATATTGGACAGATCAGACAACTGATTGACATGATGTTCACAGAGTACAAATTAATGTGTCTCAGAGGGAAGAATGAAGTTGAAGCTTCTAAAGCTATCATTTAGTGTTTTACTGGAACACTTCTCAGATGATGGGAGACTGAATCATCTCCAAGTTTACTGGTAAAAATGGAGAACGAAATACTCAAAGATGAAGCGGGAGATATTATACACAATTCAGATGGGACAACGCAGAGAAATATGATTAGAGCTCTGACTTCTATGATCTTAGAACACCGATGTGGTTCTAAGACGGAGATTGCTGACAAGCATGAGGTCATACTCATGAACCTCAAATGTAATAAGATGTCACAATTTGAATACTTTCACCGAGATTGGATGCAGAGAATATATGAGGTAAAAGATTCAAAAAATTTGCTATGGAAACAGGTATATCTTGCAGCTTTGCCTTCCAGATTTGTTGATTATATCAGACTGCAAGAAGTATTTCAATTACCATTTGAATCATATACCTGGGGAGAAATTTATTCTCTCATCACCAAAGCATTGGTCAGTCTGTGTACTAGCTCTAAGGTAAATAGATCCTTAGACAAATTATCAAGGCTTCCAGATAGTAAATCTATCTGTAGTAGATATGGTCTAACCATTGATGATCCTCTAGTTAGAAGGAGAAAAGCTAAAAAGAAAGCTAAGAAAGAACACAAACAGGCTGCCAAATATCACAAAGGCAGAAAACAGGTCTCAAATAGACCCAAGGCCTCTTCAAGGCCCAAAAAGGGATATTACGGATATGTCCCTAGAACACATTACTACAAGCCTTCTGATATACACTTGCATACCTCCAAATAGGAGAAATGGAATAAGCTTACATGTTTTCTTTGTGGTAAGACTGGACACACTTCAAATAAATGTCCAGTAGGAGAAGAGTCAAAGAAAAACAGAGGTAAGAAATCTCAATCCTCGTTCAAACGAGGAAAGACTATCAAAACAAAGACCCAAATACAATGTATGAAATGTGGGTCAAAAGGTCATGCAACAAATCACTGTCCTAATTTCGTGATCAGAGAACAAATCCAACAGCAACAGCTGGAGGAATCATTTGTTGATTCATATAGCTCCTCTTCTGATTCTTCATCCATAGAAGAATTAAATACTTATACGCAACCTTGTGATTGCTCAAATTCAGAAAATTGTGAATGTCAGGATTATTCTGACTCTGATTCAGATGCTTAAAGTGAATCCTCCACCGAGGAAACTTATGCAGCACCACAGAAAGAAAAAGTGTTGATGGTCCAGACAGAAGAAGAAGAGATGAAAATCCTTTCCCAAATACACGCCCTGGAAGAAGGCAAAATGAAGAATAGACTCACAGAAGCATTTATGGACCAGCTTCGTTCTTCCAGTTCTTCCAAAAATTCTGCTAAAAAACCATTGTTCGTGGACGCCTCCTTTGAGCGAAACACCAGGTCTTTTTAGAAGCACCAACTGCAGGATAAGGTTCGCTCACTCACCTTGGGGGAGGTAAGCAGAGAAATACATAATCTCAAAACTGAAATCTCTATTTTAAAGTCTAAAATGGCAGAATTAGAAAAAGGAAAACAACCTGTAGAAACAAATGCAAATGAAGGGAATGCCATAACTAACTTCAAAGAGCCAAAAGTTGAGATCATTGAAGGAAAGAAAGATCCTATTTTAGGATTCAGAGAAATGCGAATTCTAGCCATTGAATGTCAGCAGCATCATGTACAGGTGAATATTTGCATACAAGGTGAAATGTTTTCTTTAACTGCACTACTGGATTCTGGTGCAGATGTAAATATATTAAATATGAAAGTTATTCCAACAAAATACTGGATCTCTGCAGAAAGAAAGGTGGTTGGTCTGGGAGACAAAACACTCAAGTATGTGTTGCACTAAAAATTGTTACCTTGACATTTTGCAATCTGTCTGAGTCCATTATCACTCATACTTCCCTCCTTTGTAAGTCTTAAGCCTCAGTTCTTCATATCAAGCCTTGAAAATAAGAGAAAGCCCTCAAAAGTCTATAAAACTCTGGTCCCACACTTTCTCTTAGCATTACCTGCAGTCCCGCACCTAAAGGTCATGTCCCCTGCGCACCTGACTGCTCTGTCTCTGTGTTATGGGTGCAGACCCTTGTAAAAGTCAAAAAGGCGCAAGTATATTCTTAAAAACTCACTTTGAGTCATTTCTAGAAGCTTCTAGAAGGAATCTTGAGGTGGAAAGTTCGCTCCTTTGAGGTTCATGCATCCCATACCTTAAGGAGCTAACCCCTTGATGTGAGGAGCTTAGCCCTTTGAAGGAGGACTCTATCCCTTCATAGGTGGACCTATAACCTCCTTCGTTTGCACTATAAAATGAAGCATTGGGCTGGTTACTTGGGGGGTTGAAAGCTGAATATTTTTGAGGTGAAATGTTGCTGGAACCTGGTCTTCCTAATTGAGCTTTTGTAAGAAAAGATTACATACCTCTTTGATCTCATTTGGAAGAGTGTGAGGCTTGCCAAAGTAGAGGAGATTCCTATTTTGGACCCTAGGAGCTTGTACAACATCAAGGCACCAAAGGTTGTAAAGTTCTTCTATTTTCAAAGTTAATACAATCAATTTTATTTTTCTCAATAAGTTGTGTTTTATGGTTTATTTTATGAATTCCTTGATCATCATAATGAACATGATTTATTATATTAGTTATGCAGGTGTTATTTGATGTGTGCTTGTTTGTGATTGCAGGTTCTCAAAAGGAAACTCTTTAGAGAAAGGTAGAATTGCTTGTTCTACTTGTTGCTAGATATCTTTTGATACTAGGGAGATCGGCCTTGTCCGCAAGATCGATTTATCCGGCCAACAAATTGGCGACTCCGCTGGGGAACTGAATTTGGTTTTTGGTTTTCCTTTTTCTTTGACTTGAGAAACTTGTTCTTGTTTCTGGTTTTTACTTGATGTGTGTGGGATTGGGTGGTTTCTAGGATCTGGATTCTTTTTGTTTTTTCCGAAGTTTACAGGGAACCGCACTTTCGTTTTACAGACAGTGTGGGCATCTTTGCATTTTCGTTTAAAACACAAAGGGGTATCGCTCCTGTTTCTTCTGGAAGCCTACGGACCCTGTCAAATTTTTTAAAAACCTAAAATGTTTTCTTCCAGTAAAGTTTAGGTTTTATTTATAGCTTTTAGTGTCTACCTAGATCTGCATGTGTTCTGTCAAAAATCTCTTGCAAGTAATTTCCATTGGTATTTTTGTTTTAGATGATTTTCTAGAAGTTTTGCATGCCTGGATTAGTTTTCACTTGGTCTTTGTAGTGACTCAGAGATTAGAAGCCTAAGAAACCTTAGATTACCCTGGCCTTTTTTGTCTTCTTGATGAGTCTGACTGGTTTGTGAAATCTGCCCTTGGTGAGAAATAGATTTCGTTTTCTCTTTGCAAAGCTTTGAACGAACTTGGTTATAAGTTTTGAATTTATTTTTATAAAAGAAAACACATTTGGATGTTTTTTGATTGATTTGTTATTCTGAACTAATTGATCCTTAGTTTATTGAATAACTAAGTAAGACAACCTCAAAAAGGTTTGAAGCTTTTATTTCGATTAGGTTTTTAGAAATCTTTAGATCTCAAGATTAGTTTTTTGTAGTTTTGAGTGTTTTCTAAAAATTGTAGAATCTCTTTTGAAAGAATTGTTTTTTGTAGTTTTTGAGTTTTGAAAAAAGAGAAAGGGATTTTTTGTGAGCTTTAATTAGTAGTCTCGTTTTGAGTTTTTATTGAAAAAGACAAAAGGATTTTCTTTTCATTTCTATGTTGAAAGAAGGATTTGTTTCTTAAAGAATTGCATTTTCGAACTCTTTCTTTTAGCTAGAAATTCATTGAAGGAAAAACGAATTGTTTATCATTTTAGGTGCATTTTTAGTGTTTTTGGAGTCGAGTCTTCACACCATCAAAGTTTCATTTCCATACCTATTGACTTAAGAAACAACCCATAAAAGTAACGCTTAATTAAAATTGATCTAGCAATCTTTTTTATTTCTAGGGCTCTTATCACCAATATAGCTTAGGCTAGTATCTTGGAGTAGGGAGTAATTAACTCTCCAAGATAGTTAAAACAAACAAGTAGATATATCTTGCAGTAGGAAATAAATCCAATTGTAATTGATATAATCTGGGAAGCTCCTCTTAAAGGAGTCAATCACAAGATCATGTCCAAACCTTTGAGACAATCAAGTCTGTCTCATTGGGAAAGATAGAAGATTTGCGTGTATTAAAAACGGTAAACCTCGGATTAACCATTGTCGAGGAGCCTGGGGTCACTTGTTGGTAAACCTCAGATTGATCATGTCGAGGAGCCTTCAAGGGGATTGAGCTTTGTTACTCTGCCCTTGCGCGTAGATCAGATCGTAGACTATTCCCCCAGTTGTATTTGTTGTTGTTGGTAACCTTAGTGTCCATATACTTAAGATTATTTCCTAAGGTGATGGTGAAGGACGGGTCTCACTGTACCTGGAGCAGACGTCGACTAGACTCACTTGGACTCTCTGGGGGTTCTCTTCACTCGAGATGGTTATGTGAAGAAACTTGTGCCAGTCTGTTTCGTTAAGCGAGTTGTCAAGGTAACTGTTCCAACTGCCCTTTCTGTATTAAAATTCTACGACGCTGGATTTCATCACCAACTAGTGTTTTTAGTACGGGAAGTTACTGTTTGTGTGTGGTTTGAACTCTTAGATTTTTTAGGCGTGTGATTCAATTGTTTGTTTCTTTAGAGACTCTAGGTGGTTTTATTGAAATTTTCTTTCTTTGTGTGTGATTATTTTCATCCTACACCCAGAGATTATTATTCTTGATCGATCATGTCGAGACAGTCATCTATGTTTTCCCAATCATCGGAAACATTTTTATATGGAGGTCCTACTGTTCCTTTGGGGTACCAATCACTTTCTGGTATTTTTTTAGGAGTAACTCCTCGACCAACTGAACATCAATTATCACCTGGTAATAATGGAACTAAAACGTTGAACGTAGAACAAATCTTTATGATGTCTGGTAGTATTCCAAATCCTCAACCTCAAGGTAGTCAGTTACCGCCTAGGGGGAAAGGTAGTCAGTTACCGCCTGGGGGGCAACCTCAAGGTAGTCAGTTATCACCTGGGGGGTAACCCCAAGGTAGTCAGTTTCCGCTTGGAGGGCTACCTCAAGGTTTTCAACTTTCAGGACAGTACATACCCCAAGGTCAACCCCATATTCCTCAGGATGCTTATCAACCCCAAATTTAGTACGTGCCTCAGGGTTATCAACCTCAAGGTCAGTACCCAACTCAAGGTTTCCAACCGTCTTATGGTCAGTCATTTTTATAAGGAACTAGAAATGTACCTCCTAATTATCAACCCTACGTTCAACCAGGTTATGGTCCTCCTTATGTACAACCTTTTATGGGTCCCAGAATGAATATGGTGTGGGATCCATCTCAAACTCAACAGACTTTGCAACCTAATGTGCAGTTATCTAATCAAACTAGACAACCTTTGGTTTCTGGTCCAACCCAGCAACCTGTCCAACCTACGGTTCAAACCTCTGCACCTAGTTTAGTTTAGCAGCCTGGGCCTAGCTCACCTCAGACTCTGCCTCGAACTGCTGTTGCAACTGCTGCATTTTCTGTTCAATCTACCACACTTGTTTCTGGAGTATCTGTAGCTCCGGTTTCTACTATCCCTGCATCAGTATCAACTCCTCAAGTCTCTGTGCCCCAATCAGGACCTATAGTTCAGACTTCGGTCCAAATGCCTGCAAGACAAGCTGGTCCAAGTACAGTTTCCACGAGTCAACCGTACCAGGGACAGTATCAATCCGGTCCTACTGTACAAAATCCAGTTTATCAGTATCAACCGTACCCTGGCTATACTTATCAACAGCCTCAACAACCCCAGTTTGGTCCAGTTAATCCTGGTTTCCCATGAGGTTATAACATTCCTAATGCAAATCCGATTCCGCGTTATCTTAGATATCCTCCTCCTGGAGCTGGTCTCATTACACAAGGTTTTCGTGAACCTAACTGTCAGTTACCATTTATTGCAACTTTGGATTTACCTGATTTGTCACGCCTTACGAACGATTCGATTTACTATCTTCCGTACTGGTCGCCAATGCCTAATAAGTTGCCCAGTGATATCCCGAAATTCGAGGGTAAGTCAGGTGAGGATCCATCAAATCATGTGATGACTTATCACCTCTAGTGTGCATCTAATTCCATTATTGATGATTCGATTCACTTACGTCTTTTTCAAAGAACTCTTATTGGTCTTGCTGCCAAATGGTACATTGAGTTACCACGAGGCTCTTTTTATAATTTCAGTCAGATAGCTACTTCTTTCTTAACTCATTTTTAGTTGCCTGTCAGATACGACAATGGCACGGAATTGTTAACTTCACTAAAACAATCCACGTCCACATATATTTCTGATCATATTCATGAATGGTGACGTAGAAGGCGTTTAGTGAAAGTTTTCATTCCGGATCAAATTTTAGCAGAATGGTTTGTTAAATAATTGTTACCTAAAATCACTGAAGATGTAGCTAAGGCAGGAGTTGTCACTGAAGAGCAAGTCATTGCTTGGGCTCAGTACCTTGACCTCGTCTATACGCAGTCAGGTACTTTACACGAAAAAATCCCAAATCTTCCAAAAACTACAGCTCTTTTAGGGTCTCATGCTTTTGATGGTATGATTGGTTCAGTTAGTATTAAAAGTAAGAAGAATTCTTCTCCTACAATAACTTTACCTGATTCCCCGAAAGGAGATTCTTTCGCTGAAGTTTCTACCGATGTCCATGTCGTAGATTCATCTATGACCAAATCCGGTAGTAAAGAGAAGGGAAAGAACAAAAACAATATAAATTCAAAAGATAAAACAAATAAGAATGAATATATTGACGAAAAATGAAAACCTCGCTATCCTTGTTTCATCTGCGACGAGGAACATTTCACTAAAGAATGCCCCTATCGAGCAGAGTTTTCAAAGTTCGTTAAAGGTTCTCAAACACCTGTTGTCTTGAAGGATCCTTCTCCTACTCAAGATAGTAAAGCGGTTGCTTCTTCCTTGAATACCTTGGAAGAACCCATTATGATGATGTCTCATGTCAGGATTGCAACGTGATCGCAAGATTATGGTAGTAAAAATCCTGTTGATGGTAAAGAAGCAGAATCTTATAATTCAAACCCATCAACTTCAACTCCTTCTGGTTCTGATCTGCTACAGATCGAGAAACCTAACCCAGACTTAGTAACCAAACTGCCTGCTAAAGGTATATTTCGGAAATCAACTTTCAATCCATATGCAAAAGCTGCTCAGAATTATAACATTGTTGAAGACTTAGCTGTTGCCCCTTCAGCAATGTCAGCTTTGGAAGTGCTGCAATCATGCCCAGCACAGCGTAAATTACTATTGTCTGTTATAGGAGCTGTTGATCTTCAAGATTCGAACCTAATAATCTTCGATTTAGAGGATAATACACCCCGCCTCCCTCATCAAATGGCTTTCCAGATTCCAGTGTTAGTACAAAATAAGCCTTGCTTTCGGACTGTGATTGATGAGGGAGCTTCTACGTGTATTATGTTGATCCAGTGTTGGAAATCGCTTGGTTCTCCTACACTCAATCAGTCTCCGACAATTCTAAAGGCTTTTGATGGCCGAGGGTTCCATCCTGTTGGTATTTTGGAAGATTTATCTATAGGGGTCGAAGGCAAAACTGTAAATCTAGATGTGGAAGTGGTTGATGCCCCTCTAGATTACAACCTTCTCCTGGGTCGCAGTTGGTCTTATGCTATGACTGCTATTGTTTCATCGGTCTTTCGGCTTGTTAAGTTTCCTCATAACGGAAAGATTGTTACGATAGACCAGCTGAGTTATTTCTCATCTGACCCAGCCTCTACTGATAGTGTTCAGCACGTCGGTAAAACAACTATCCCTTACAAGGATGTTGGGGTAGGTTTGATTAAAGATTATGGTTTACTAGGAAATTTTTCCGTCCCTCCTCCTAACGTATCGCCTTCTATTGCATCTATTCATATGATTTCATCGAACACTATTTCTTTTGATGATCCTTGGATCGTACCTTCTGATTCTAAGGTGGATTTATTTGATGGCGCGACACCTTTGAATCCCTTTGTGTTGAGATTGCAACAAGATGATGGAGCTTAGTGAAAAGAGTCGCCTTCACTAAGTGGGCCCACAGGCTATTTTTGGCGCAAGTCTATTTTTTAGACTATGTCTATTTTTAGACATATGGATCATGTCTATGGATTGCAGGTTGTTGTTTATGGATGATTGATCAAGTTGGGAAAAAATAGATGGACTTCTATTTTTGATGAAAGTGTGAGTGATCACAGTGTGAGTGATCAAAGTCTATTTTTAGACTGGCTGTCAAAAATAGAAAAGTCAAATATTATTATATCACAATAATATTTGGACTATAAACTTAATCTTATTCTCTTTGAGCACTTCAGTTTGAGCTACAGAGGTGGAACATGCAGCTGTCAGAAGGAAATACGCTTTTCTTATGAGTCAGTTGAGTTGTTGCATGCATGACTTCAGTTAGAACTCAATCAGTTGAGTTTGGTGGAGTTGATTGTGGAGTTGATGGAGTTGTGTTCAGTTTAGCTTTGTTAAATTGGTTGTATTTAGTCTAACTGGCAAATAGACTAGAGATGAGTTGGGTGAATTAGTTATTAATTAATTCACAAGTTATTAACTCATAATACAACTAATGAATACATCAGTTAACTCAGTTGCATGTCAGTGCATGTTCAGTTCAACGGGGACAGGTGGTAGAGAATCAAATTGCTATCAGTTGTGACTATAGTTGTGCACCAGATCTTGCACAATCAAGGGATTGAGTATGCCAATGAATTTGCTCACGTATTTGCCCACATTATAGCTTGTGCTCACGTCCAGCAAAGTGTGAGTGACTATTTTGCAGGTGAAAAACGAGTTTGGTGAGCCATTCTCATCAGTTCTTGAGCAGGTATTGAGCAGTGGAGGCAGGCAAGCAGTGGAAGAGATTTGGAGATCAGATCTGAGCTGTATTGTGTGTAACAGAGGTGGAGATACTTGTGAGAAGTATTATGTTGTGTAATGTTACATGACTCAATCATTAATATACAGATAGTTGGGGTTTTTAGCGAGATGCTTTCCCCAGGATACATACTATGTTAATGTGTGAATGCTCTTGATGTTTTATTGTTATTGATGATCAACGTAGAGGAGCTTATGTATTGTGTATGCTTTCCGCAATAGTACATGATCAGGATAATTTCCATTGAATATGTGTTAAATTATTCAAAATTTCTACATGGTATCAGAGCTGTTGATCATCAGATCTACTATTCAGGAAGTGTTTACATTCTATTTCTTCAGGCAGAGTTTGTAATCGGGCCAGGTAGCCTCTGGATTCATCCTTCCTTTGGAAGGTGAGATATCTGGTGAATGCCCATATAGTCAATCTCTGTACGAGAAATATTTTGTTCTCACGAATTCTAGATCGGAAGCAGTTGAGTTGGTTGCTGGTGGAATTCGAATTTGCAGCAGTGTTTTCTTGGTGACAACGCAGCAATGTCTTTCAACGGATTGCGATTGGAGTATGCTCTTGAGGGCAGCTCAAACTATATTGCATGGAAGGACAGGATGGAGGCAGTATTGGATGATAACGGGCTGAAGGAGTTCATAGATACGGATATCCCAAAGCCTACTGATGCTGCTGAGGCGGAAGTTTGGCAAAAGAAGACCGCAAAATGTCGAAGGATTCTGTTGGAGGGCGTGAAGGATCACATTGTGTCCAGCCTCCATGGAAAGGCTACTCCATATTTGATGTGGAAATCATTAACAGAATTATTCCAAAGCAAGAGCGATCAGAGGAAGCTGGCGCTCAAAGATAAACTCAGAAACATCAAATGCGAGAAGGGTGACAGTATTCCCAAGTATCTCACGAAGTTCACTCAGTGTCGAGATGAGTTGGGAAGTGTGGGGGTTACTGTCGATGATGAGGACTTGGTGAGCTTGGCTCTCCTTGGTCTTCTGAAGAGTTGGCATTCCTATCAGGACTCTGTCAATGGTCGGGAGAAGTTGCCAGGATGGGAAAGACTATGGTCAGATCTTGTGCAGGAGGAGATCAGGCGGAGTACCAGGGACGGATCTTCGTCAAAGGGAGCTGATGAAGAGAATTGTGCTTTGGCTGCCAAAGCAAAGAAAGGGAAGAGCAAGAAAGCTTCTCAGTCTGGTGCGAAAGGCAAGAAGCAGGATATGTCCAAGGTGAAGTGTTTTCACTGTCACCAGCACGGACACTATGCCACAAATTGTCCGCAGAAGAAGAAGAACAAGCAAGCTGCTGGATCTGCAGGGGGAGAGGCCTTAGCTTCTCAGTTTGAGCTTGATTTTTCATTGATCGCATGCTTGGTTTCAAGTGTGATGGGATCAGTGTGGTTCTTGGACAGTG
The DNA here is from genome assembly GCA_031772625.1 of Pinus tabuliformis. NCBI lineage: Eukaryota > Viridiplantae > Streptophyta > Pinopsida > Pinales > Pinaceae > Pinus > Pinus tabuliformis. Next base: position 1,130,560,127 of record CM062811.1, on the reverse strand, counting down.
GTGCGTCTTTTCACATGACGGGAGATAGAGATTTGTTCTCTGATCTGGAGGACAAAGATCTTGGAGTGCACATCGAGATGGGCGATGATGGTAGATACAGTGCGACCGGTATCGGTGCCATTTCCTTTGAGAGGGAGTCTGGTAAACCCTTCGTATTGAAGGAAGTCATGCATGTTCCAGGATTGAAGAAGAATCTCATCTCAGTGGCGATGTTAGAAGACAAGGGGTATGATGTTGTTTTCAGCGAGGGAAAGGCCTTCCTGCGCAGCAAGACAACTGGTGAGACCCGGAAGATAGGGGTTCGAGTGAGGAACCTTTATCAGTTGCATGTAGATGGATGCGCAGCAATGGCAGGCATGGCAGAAGGATTGGTGAGCCGGGATGATGGCGAGTTGTGGCACAGGAGATTGGGTCACCTTCACCATGGAGCCTTGAAGATACTGCAGCAGATCACTACAGGGCTTCCTAAAGGCACACTTGCGCAGTCAGATCAGTGCAAGGGGTGTACTTTGGGGAAGTTTGTGAAAGCCACCTTTCACGAGAAGGATAGTCGCGCCACGACGATCCTTGAGAGAATTCACACAGACGTGTGTGGACCTTTCTCAGTTGCTTCGACAACAAAACACAGGTATTATGTGATTTTTGTTGATGATTTCTCTCGTAAGTGCTGGATCTTCTTCATACAGAAGAAGAGCGAGACATATTCAAAGTTCTGTGAATTCAAAGCACTGGTCGAGAAGGAGTCGGGGAAGAAGGTGAAGGCTCTTAGGAGCGATAATGGTGGTGAATACATCTCGGACGAGTTCAAGGATTTCTGCAAGACAGAAGGGATTCGTAGAGAGCTCATAGCTCCCCATAACCCACAACAGAACGGGGTAGCTGAGCGGAAGAACAGAACGATTGTGGGTGCTGCACGGGCAATGTTGCATGATTAGGGCTTACCCCTTCACTTGTGGGCGGAAGCATGCAATACAACGGTTTATGTGCAGAACCGTTGTCCTCATAGGATACTTGGCATGAGTACACTTGAGGAGACTTATTCTGGTAAGAAGCCTGATCTTTCTCATTTGAGGATTTTTGGTGCTAACGTTTACATGCATGTGACGAAGGATGCCAGGAAGAAGTTGGAGCCGACCGCAGAGGTTGGGATATTTGTGAGGTACACTGATACGCCCCACAACTATCGTGTGTATTTGCTAGACAGTGGTAAAACTGTTGTGCGACGGGATATAAAATTTCAGGAGGAGAAAGCCATGAAGTGTTCGCTTGAGAGGGAGCTACACTTGCATGCAGATGAGGAGTTATTAGTTCCTAAGGATGAGCTTCAGGACGTGGATCAGCCACAGGACGAGGTTCATGGAGTGGAAGAGACCACTCATGCAGCGCCAACCATCAGAGGGCGAAAGCGCTTGACAGAAGCTGAGCGACTGGCTCAAGATGCAGAGAAAGTTGTAGGACCACCTACAGCCCAACGCAGGTAGAGACAGTCACCTGATCGGTACACTGGATACATGGCTCTTATGAGCAAGTGTGTTGTGACTGAGCCATCCTCTTTCGAGGAAGCTGTGGAGGATCCCGCATGGGTAGATGCCATGGTGGAAGAGTATGATTCTATTGTCAGAAACAGTGCATGGGAGATTGTTCCTAGACCGGAAGGGAAATCAGTGGTGGGTTCAAGATGGATCTACAAAGTTAAGTAGGCAGCTGACGGGAGTGTGGAGAAGTACAAGGCAAGATTTGTTGCCCGAGGCTTTTCACAGATTGAGGGGATCGATTATGAGGAGACCTTTGCACCTGTCGCAAGGTATTCTTCCATACGGACGATTCTTGCTCTCTCAGCGCAGATGGGATGGCACATTCATCAGATGGATGTGAAGACTGCATTCCTCAACGGAGTCATTGAGGAGGAGGTGTACATTGAGCAACCCGAAGGCTTTGAAGTCTTCAGCAGCGAGCCGCATGTGTGCAGGCTCAAGAGAGCGCTGTATGGGTTGAAGCAAGCACCACGTGCTTGGTACACACGGATAGACAGCTATTTCACAAGACTTGGATTCTCCAAGAGCGAGGCGGATCCGAACCTATACCAGATTGTGGTGGAGGGTAAGTTGCTTATCATTGTACTGTATGTTGATGATTTGATTCTAACGGTTGATGAGCTGTTGATACTGTCATGCAGGAAGGATCTTGCTACAGAGTTTGAGATGAAGGATTTGGGCCTCCTTCACTATTTCCTGGGATTGGAAATATGGCAGCGTAGTGGTGGACTGTTTGTTTCTCAGGGCAAGTATGCTCGGGAGATACTGGAGAAGTTCAACATGCATGGCTGCAAGCCTGCTGATACTCCTCTTCCTGGAGGTTGGAGGAAGGAGGATGCCACTTCGGGAGAAGAAGTGGATGCCACTGTTTATCGACAGTTGGTGGGGTCGCTGATGTATTTGGTCAATACACGACCTAATATATGCTATGCAGTTAACCAACTTTCACAAGCTATGGTTAAGCCTACCAAGCTCTTCTGGAAGGAGGGCAAGCATGTATTGCGCTACTTGAGAGGCACATCGGGATATGGTTTGTGGTACAGACAGGAGGATGAGGTGAAACTATGTGGCTTCACGGATGCAGGTTGGGCAGGGAGCCCAACGGACAAAAAGAGCACATCAGGAGGGGTCTTCAGTATTGGATCGACAACAGTTTCTTGGTACAGCAGGAAGCAGAGATCCGTGGCACTCAGTTCAGCGAAGGCCGAGTATATGGCAGCAAGTTTGGCTGCATGCAAGGCTATATGGATGAGGAAGATCCTAGTTGGTTTGTTCAGTTCTCATTTGGATCCTACTGTGATTTACTGTGATAACCAGAGTTGCATTAAACTCTCGGCTAATCCTGTATTTCATGATAGATCTAAACATATTGACATCAGGTACCATCATATCAGAGATTGTGTGCAGCGGAGCATCATGTTACTTTCGTACATTCCAACGGAGGATCAGGATGCTGATATTCTGACGAAGGCTCTCACCAGGAGCAAATTCGAGTACCACCGAGGCAGGATAGGGGTTGCTGATAATCCATATCTTGTCGAGAGGGAGTGTTGAGATTGCAACAAGATGATGGAGCTTAGTGAAAAGAGTCGCCTTCACTAAGTGGGCCCGCAGGCTATTTTTGGCGCAAGTCTATTTTTTAGACTATGTCTACTTTTAGACATATGGATCATGTCTATGGATTGCAGGTTGTTGTTTATGGATGATTGATCAAGTTGGGAAAAAATAGGTGGACTTCTATTTTTGATGAAAGTGTGAGTGATCAAAGTCTATTTTTAGACTGGCTGTCAAAAATAGAAAAGTCAAATATTATTATCTCACAATAATATTTGGACTATAAACTTAATCTTATTCTCTTGGAGCACTTCAGTTTGAGCTACAGAGGTGGAACATGCAGCTGTCAGAAGGAAATACGCTTTTCTTATGAGTCAGTTGAGTTGTTGCATGCATGACTTCAGTTAGAACTCAATCAGTTGAGTTTGGTGGAGTTGATTGTGGAGTTGATGGAGTTGTGTTCAGTTTAGCTTTGTTAAACTGGTTGTATTTAGTCTAACTGGCAAATAGACTAGAGATGAGTTGGGTGAATTAGTTATTAATTAATTCACAAGTTATTAACTCATAATACAACTAATGAATACATTAGTTAACTCAGTTGCATGTCAGTGCATGTTCAGTTCAACAGGGACAGGTGGTAGAGAATCAAATTGCTATCAGTTGTGACTATAGTTGTGCACCAGATCTTGCACAATCAAGGGATTGAGTATGCCAATGAGTTTGCTCACGTATTTTCCCACATTATAGCTTGTGCTCACGTCCAACAAAGTGTGAGTGACTATTTTGCAGGTGAAAAACGAGTTTGGTGAGCCATTCTCATCAGTTCTTGAGCAGGTATTGAGCAGTGGAGGTAGGCAAGTAGTGGAAGAGATTTAGAGATCAGATCTGAGCTGTATTGTGTGTAACAGAGGTGGAGATACTTGTGAGAAGTATTATGTTGTGTAATGTTACATGACTCAATCATTAATATACAGATAGTTGGGGTTTTTAGCGAGATGCTTTCCCCGGGATACATACTGTGTTAATGTGTGAATGCTCTTGATGTTTTATTGTTATTGATGCTGCTATATTGATGATCAACGTAGAGGAGCTTATGTATTGTGTATGTTTTCCGCAATAGTACATGATCAGGATAATCTCCATTGAATATGTGTTAAATTATTCAAAATTTCTACACTTTGAAATTGCATATCAAGCTATACAGTGGTTTTCTGATTCCTGACCTATTGCGAGGATAGTTTTTTCCTGTCTCAACCTCGTTAAAAAATGAAACCGGATGTTGCGAGGATAGTTTGTTCCGGTGTCAACCTCGTTAGAAAATGAAATTGGATGTCATGAGCATAGTTCCTCGTCTTGTGTCAAGCTCGTTAAAAAATGAAACAAGGAGCCGCGAGGATAGTTTCTTCCTATATCAACCTCGTTAAAAAATGAAACTGGATGTCTCGAGCATAGTTCTTCGTCTTGTGTCAAGCTCGTTAAAAAATGAAACAAGGAGTCATGAGCACAGTTCCTTGTCTTGTGTTAAGCTCGTTAAAAAATGAATCAAGGATTTTAGAGCATAGTTCCTTGTCTTGTGTCAAGCTCATTTAAAAAATGAAACAAGGGTTTTGAGGATAGTTCTTTTCCTGTGTCAACCTCATTTAAAAATGAAACAACTCCCTTTCCAAATTGACTCTTTGAGTCTTTCCAAGATCTCGAAAGTGAACCTTCATTCCATCCACCTCGTTGAATGTAATGAAGCTTGGGGGGCATGTACCTTGTTTTGAGTCATACCTCGTATTGAGTCATTATGCTGGGGGCATGTGAACTTATAACAAGCATAGTTTTTCGTTTCAAGCTTGCGTAAACATGAAACCGAATCCAAGCAGAGTTCTCTATGGTTCAAGCTTGTGTAAAAATGAACCCATACCCGATTTACATCTCATGATTGTCGTCTTTATCCGCTAAATTCTGTTAGATGAACCTTGGTTGTTTTCATTCCATCGCTACCATCTCTTTGGCTAATCATATGTTTTCACTTGGTTGTTTACCCTTTTAGAGGGACCGCATCTATGAGTGGTTTTATTAGCTAGCCTCTTAACCATTACATGTTTTGAGCAGTTCCTCCTTTACCGGAACCAGTTGCTACGCTTTATACCACTCGTTCCTCTAGGACGAGTCCTCTTTAAGCTCTTTTCTGACTCATAAAATATGAAAAGATTGCCGAGTTTTTTCCTTGTTAACTCGTTAAACGAAATTAAAAAGATGGTCCACTTACAACTCTTTTATGACTGTATAAACATGAAAAGATCACTGGACTTTTGTCATTTCAAGTTCGATATTGGTTATAAAACGACGTGTCTTTGATCACTTTTTTACTTTTTCGGATTAGGGCCACTAATTATGAAAAGTACTCCTTGATCATAATGGTCAAGCAGTTCTCTCAAGTATTATTTTATACTTTTTCGGGCTTGGGAGACACAAATTTACGAAAAAGGACACCTATGGAGTTTTCTTAAGTTTTTCTTCTGACTCCCTAAAATTGAAAAACACCAAGTTTTTCCTATACTGGACTCGTTAAAATTTAACAGTAAAGGACCTGTTAAAAAACAGGAAAGAACCACTCCTTCTTAGGGTTCGAATTTTAAACTAAGTTGGACTCATCCAAAGGATGAGCTTATAAACAAGCAAATGTTATCCTCCTCAAGCTTGTCAAAAATAAAGAGGTACTTGCTAGAAATGGTGGGGGAAAAGAGAGAAAAATGAACCTGTTTGTTATACTTTGTGTTTTAGAAAAGCAGTTAACCACTCTTGAACATGACACTTTTTGTTTACCTGGGTTGGGAAATCCTTTGCCTAACAGTTAATCAAACCATATTGAAAGTCTTCAGCCAGTTTCTGGGTATTAGCTTTGGGTCAATTGTCACCAAACCATCTGCAGTGTCGTTATGTGTTCAAGAGGTCAGTTCAAATAAACCATTCATTTGTAAAATATCTGTCATCCATTTTGACCATCCCTGAGTTAGTCCTTGCCAAATATATTTCTTCAAACTTGATCTATGATTTCGTGTTGTGGGCTTGCCTACGACAGATCGATTTCTATCGACTTCAGCTCATTATCTAGAAAGATGATCTAGAAATCATCGGTACCTTGGAATCTGCATGCCCTAATGGCAGGTTTCTCGCCTTCGACAACAGGTTACATCATTGACCTTCGATCAAAGGATTCTATGACATGTTCGACATCAACTCATCTATTCACATTTCATGGATTGTACTGAGTACTTTGAGAGCCATTGACATTACTGGTGGTTTCTCTCACACTTGTTAACAGTTCACATTATTGACTGGTAATCAAGTGGTTTCTACCATGTTCGACTTCAACACATTCATTCACATGGATAGAATCGTACTAGTTCGGGAAGCAGAAATCAAGACCCTGGATCTAGTTTCCACCATCCAGACTGCGAGGAATTTTGTTATTTAGTGGACTATCCATAAACAGATGGTTGCGTCCATACTGTGTCTACACATGTCTATACTCGTGATGTATTACAAAATCATTCCTGTACCAGAGTAGTTTAGTTAGTTTTCTAGTCATTTTTAATCTGAGTATGGGAATGCCTACCTCAGCGATGATATGTTCACATATATATTTTGCATTGAATGTTTTTACACGTTCCGACTGGGGTGTCCACTGGATGATCCTTGAAATGATAAAGTACTTTCACTCTTAGTACATGAAAGACTTCATTTTCATCTATTATAGACTTCGCACTTTAGGGGGCAATCTGTTGCACTAAAAATTGTCACCTTGACATTCTATAATATGTATGAGTCCATTATCACTCATACTTCCCTCCTTTGCAAGTCTTAAGCCTCAGTTCTTCATATCAAGCCCTAAAAATAAGAGAAAGCCCTCAAAAGTCTATAAAACTCTGGTTCTGCACTTTCTCTTAGCCTTACTTGCGGTCCCGCACCTAAAGGTCATGTCCCCTGCGCACCTGACCGCTCTGTCTTTGTGTTATGGGTGCGGATCCCTGTAAAAGTAAAAAAGGCGCAAGTATATTCTTAAAAACTCACTTTGAGTCATTTCTAGAAGCTTTTGGAAGGAATCTTGAGGTGGCAAGTTCGCTCCTTTAAGGTTCATGCATCCCATACCTTAAGGAGCTAACCCCTTGATGTGAGGAGCTTATCCCTGTAAAGGAGGACTCTATCCCTTCATAGGTGGACCTATAACCTCCTTCATTTGCACTATAAAATGAAGCATTGGGCTGGTTACTTGGGGGGTTGAAAGCTGAATATTTTTGAGGTGAAATGCTGTTGGAACTTAGTCTTCCTAATTGAGCTTTTGTGAGGAAAGATTACATACCTCTTTGATCTCATTTGGAAGAGTGTGAGGCTTGTCAAAGTAGAGGAGATTCCTATTTCGGACCTTGGGAGGAGCTTGTACAACATCAAGGCACCAAAGGTTGTAAAGTTCTTCTATTTTCAAAGTTAATACAATCAAGTTTATTTTTCTCAATAAGCTGTGTTTTATGGTTTATTTTATGAATTCCTTGATCATCATAATGAACATGATTTATTATATTAGCTATGCAGGTGTTATTTGATGTGTGCTTGTTTGTGATTGTAGGTTCTCAAAAGGAAACTCTTTCGGATGGTTGAAGGATGGCTGCTACAAACTAGCGTTGGACTTAAGGTAGGGTCTAAACACCTCTATAGTTTTTATTAATGAATCGCAATATGTTTAGAGAAAGGTAGATTTGCTTGTTCTGCTTGTTGCTAGATATCTTTTGATACTAGGGAGATCGGCCTTGTCCGCAAGATCGATTTATCCGGCCAACAATATGAAGTACCAAAGGCCTCTATCTGTTTCGACCAACATTGTATAAAGCTAAAGTTTGCAGTTGCAAATATTCCAGTAGATTGTATTTTGGGCAATATCTTTTTGGGCGTAGTTGAACCACATGGTTCAATAAGACTGAAAGAAAATAGAGCTAGCTATTTTATCATTGTTCCAACTTCTAAAGGAAGTTCAAAAAGAATAGAGATGCCATACATCTTGTTGGGCAGTGGAGGTCCCGCGTAACTGTTTTGGGGCTGAGAGCCTATAATTTAGGATAAAAATATTGTAAAACTCCGAAATATGCAGAACGCGAAATGCAAAAAGTAGAGTCAAAGGGTTGTACGCCCAAAGAAATAATATAGAATAATAGGGAGTTAGTTGGCCTACCCATGGTCCGTGGACCATGGGAATGTATAAATAGAGTGGGGCTCTAAGGGTAGAAAGCAATTTTTCGGAATTGGAATGAAATATAGTGCTATGGGTCTGTGAAGATTGGATGTGCGTCTGTAAGTCCGAGTCGAGGGTATTGGGTGGTAGATAGAGGCTCTGCAGCTGAGTGCGCAGAGGCCTGGTAGAGTCCACAGCTGTGTGTGCGGACCCCTGCAGCTGAGTGCGCATGGTAGATCTAGATGTATCGATGATAAAGTGGAAATAAAAGATAAGTTGATTCTGAAATACTGTGTTAAATCTGAACTATTGTGGATCTGCTTGATTTATGATTAATATCTTTGATGAATCTATATGCGAATGTTTATGTTCTGGGTTAAGGCAAATCTATATCTTTTCTGAATGCGCGCACTAGTTACCTTGATTAAATGTTTGCTTAAAGACCCTCATAAGTAGATCTGATCAATTAAGTAATAGTCTTAAGGAGTAGCCCTAGTTCGGATCTGTGCAGAAGCAGAGCAACGCGAGGCCACTAACGGTGCGTGAAACCTCTAGATCACATCAAGACATCCCAAGGGTTTGGAAACCTGGTTACAGCACCCTCCCCTGCTACCTTAGGTGAGACCTCAGTTCGCGCTCCGCAGGCTGTTGCCGAAAGGGACGGTAGCTGCGGGATTTGTTTGGCTAATTACGTCATCCGAACCTGAGTCAGGCCCATACAAGCCAACACATCTCTATCTAAGAGTTTCTACTATGGTCCAGACAATTAAAGACTGGAAAAAGTTGAAGCTAAATTGACAGATCTCAAAGATCTGAAATCTACAATACAGGTAGAAGAGCAGTTGAAAAATCCTCTGATCAAAAGAAAAATTGTTGATCTCAAAAAGAGGATAGAAGATGATTGTTGTTCAGAAGAGCCAAATGCCTTCTGGCACAGAAAGCAGCACACAATGGAACTGCCTTATAAAGCAGAATATACTGGGAAACCTTGCAAAAGTAGAGCAAACCCAATGAATAAGGAATACAAAGAACTGTGTGAAAAAGAAATCAAGCAGTTACTAGACCAGAAGGTTATCAAAGAATCTGATAGTCCATGGAATTGCTATGGATTTTATGTAAACAAAAGGTCAAAGCAAATCAGGGGTATTCCAAGACTTGTGATAAATTATAAACCTTTAAACTTTGTCCTTGCTGATAACACCTATCCTATTCCTCACAAAGGAGACCTTATAGGAAGGATAGCAGGAGCAAAAGTATTTTCAAAATTTGATTTAAAATCAAGTTTCTGGCAGGTTGCCATTTCTGAGAAGGATAAATTCAAGACTGCTTTCAGCTTTCCCGTAGGACATTATGAATGGAACGTAATGCCTTTTGGTTTGAAGCATGCTCCCTCAAAATTCCAAAAGGTGATGGACTCCATTTTTAAGCCGTATTTTGACTGGATTTTGGTCTATATTGATGATATTTTAATCTTCTCCAAAAATATCCAAGATCACTTTAAACATGTACAGACATTTGTACAAATAGTCAAGAGAAATGGTTTGGTCTTGAGTAAAAAGAAGATAGAAGTATTTCAAACTTCTGTAAAATTCCTTGGGCATACTATATTTAATGGCCAAATATCACTGCAAAAACATGCCCTGGAATTTTCTGATAAATTTCCAGATGTCATCACTGATAAGACCCAACTTCAGAGGTTTTTGAGATGTCTCAACTATGTTAGCAATTTCTATCAAGACTATGCAAAAGACAATAGCTTGTTGAATCAAAGATTGAAGAAAGAACCACCTCAGTGGTTAGAAGAACACACCAGAGCAGTTCGACAAATCAAGGCCAAGGTAAAAACACTCCCTATTTTGTATGTTGCTGATGATGACGCTTTCAAGATTGTTGAATCTGATGCCATTGACATTGGATGGGGAGGCATCCTTAAACAAAGAAAGGAAGGAAGAGAGCAAATTGTTTAATTTGATTCAGGAACATGGAACCTTGCAGAACGAAACTATTCCACCATAGAAAAAGAAGTTAAAGCTGCGTGGAATTGTATAGATAAGTTTGAAGTCCATATGGTTAACAAAAAGTTTCTACTTAGGACAAATGCCTTGGCTTTAAAAAAGGTATTAACCAAAGATATAAAAAAGCCAGGTGAAGCTAAGTTTGCTAGATGGCAAGCCTTATTTGCTAACTTCGATTTTGAAGTAGAGCACATTAAGGGAGTAGAAAATTGTTTGCCAGATTTTCTCAGCAGGGAATATATCCAGCAACAAGAACATGTGATGGTGATTGTTACAGAATGGGATCAAAGTCAAAAACAAGAAACTCTGAGAACAATCCCTGATAATCAGAGTTGGTTTGAGTATAGAGAAAATTGGAAGCCAACCTGGCAGTTGAGAAATACAAAAGTATTAGATGCAAACTTGCAAGCACATACAGATATTTTGCATCTAGTACCCGAAAGGAAAGTGTACCCTAAAGGTAGGAAATGGATCCATGACATGGTCTATACAAAAGTAGAATAGATGCACTCCTTGCAGAAGATGCCCTTAAAAGTGATTTCCACGACATCACTATGATTTGGTCCCATGGTGGAATTCAAAGAGGAATCTATAACAGATATATCAATATAAATCGCACTAGAAATCTTTCTTGGCCAATAATGACACGTAATGCAGCCTTATGGCCTAGAAATGATCCTAAGCTTATTTTTCCTAACACGGTCTATGACTTTGCAGGATATAAGAAGCTCTGGTGGGACATGCTAAATGTTGATGGAAAATATGAAACCCACTACACCAAAGTAAAATTTGGGACAACTAGGATTATGTAAAGGAACCAACAGTGCGAGTGGTTCCAAAAATGGTGGACAGATTACGGGGTTAATAGAACAACTATTGATCCAATGTACTATGAGGCATACATGAGGCTAGGTTGCAACATATATTTTGAACATAATTTTCCTGATTGCTTTCACTCTCCCTATAACACTGTTAAAGATATGATGCCACTCTCTAATAATGAAATCCTAAGAGAATATATGGGAAGGCATTATGAATGGCTTGTCCTGACAAAAATAAAACATCAAGTTATTTTAAATAAACCCATGATTGTCAGGAGGATTTTTACTAAAGCATGGGATGAAAATCTATACAAAAGATTTCGGTTCCCCGAAATCACAGTCTTTTGAAGGTTCCCGTGGGCCTGTCCTTAAAAGGTTCCACTTTGTAATAATGATGTTCAGTCATGAGGACTATTCATGACCAATTTTCTCGTGGGCTTTTCTGTACAAAAGCATCCACATTGTAAAAATCTTGTTAGAATATTTTCCGTGGGATTTGATAAATCATCCACAGTGTATTCCAGTACAAAGATTCTTCAGTCACGAGACTCGGAGCACTTCTCCGACTTTTGGTGTGCTTTGAGCCACATCTCCATGACTGACAGAATATTGGTACAAAAGTTTGTCGGCCCAATGTCTGGATGTTTGTCCCCTCCTTTTCCTATATAAGAAAGGGGTAAGGCTCATTCAAGGCATTCG